>JANIIA010258275.1:0-22661 GCA_027478495.1 Erythroxylum alaternifolium | reverse complement strand
GAATGCCTAATCATATCCATGTTAATGCATGTGATAAAAATGTGGTCTCGAATAGAAATTCAACACAAAATCAGGATGTACATGTTATGAAGGTCACATATTATCAAAAGACAATGAGACTGATATGCATGTTTTAGTCTAATAAGGCTCAAAATCTTACCAGCTTCATCTACCATTAGTCACTACTTTTCTAAAGGTAATGCACATCAACCAATCACAAGAGAAAAAGTACATGCCAAAATTGCTATAAAATTCTCTAGTTAATTCATTCTCTACTCATAATTAAATAATCCTATAAGTAATAGAAAACGAGCAAATGTTTGTTTTGTTTGTTTTATTCTTTCTCTCATTTTGATTGAAAGTTTAAAACAAGCAAGAAAAAAACCAACAAAGAACACATATGCATATAAAAAGAAATGCGAAAATGTAAAGACAAGAAATTTACTTCCCTTAGTTGCATCCCAAGAAGCACCTTTGTTTAGGGTCGCTAGCTCAACTCCATGTTTCCTCCTCATGTGACAAAATTGTGATCTTCAGGTGTCATATACAGCTCTTCTATGTGAGGTTCTTTGGGATAGGGTCTTAGTTGATGGTCTGTCATTTTCAACATTTTCCATATCCGCTGACTTTCAATCTTGATTGAGTCTATGCACTCTAAAAAGATCTCAAATGTCTCTTCCCCTTTTTCTTCCTCATTTAATTCCTCTAATCTACTATGTAAAGGTGAAGAGTTATTCTAAAAAATAATCATGAACTTAATACTTACCTTCGAGCTAAAAGATATGTCTTTTTTTACTTCGAGCTCCTACTTTGCATCTTTTAAACAAGCAATTCATTGAGAAGTTAACCTCAAAATTCTCAAGCTCCTCATCACTTTGAAAAGTTTCCACACAAACATTCATTAACTACACCTCGGTTTGATACGACTGCTCCTCTTTACTTTGTGATTCTAGATGATTGATATCTCCCGATCGTGGCAATGTATCTTGTTAGAATTGTAGAGCATCCTGTCGGATTTGCTGTACAGGTTGCTGAAACAACTATTGCATATTCTGTTGGAATTGCTGCATATCCTGTTGAATTTGAAGATTGTTAGCAGCCATAATATTAAGCATTTCTTCTAGAGATGTACCTGAGTCTTGTTGGCTTTCTAAATCTTGGGCACTAGACCATGTAGTTTTTGGAAATTGCCCTCTATCCTTCTGGAATTCTCGAGTATTCTGCTGCAATTGCAAAGTATTAGCATTTATAATATTAATCAACTCTTCCAGAGATGAATCGGAGTCGTGATAGGAAACTTTTGCTTTGTATGAGAATTGTTATGCATCCTACAAACTATCATGGAGGTAACTTTGTTAATTATCCCATCTATAACTAAAGTTAGGTTAATCTGTCCAACATTAGTTAGAGGATTGAGAGGAAGAATTAAAGAAAAAATTACTTCCATCTATGAATTTTTTTAAATAAATCACAAACACAAAACAGAATAAAGAAAGGATCATGAAATAACTGAAAAGAAATCAATCATGAACAAATATAAACAAAACACCAATTAAATCACAAACAAAAACTAAAACACCGTACTCCTTGGTAACGATGCCAAAATTGGCATGCGCGTCATAACATTAGTCAAAATAAAATAACTAGACTACTACTGTAGTAGTGGTAAGTTTAGGTCGATCTCACAAAGAGTGTGTGTAAATTTGTTGAATGAAATTAATCGGTGTTTAGGCTTAGGGGGATTTTGATTTTTCAAATAAAAAATAAAATGAAGTTAGACTAATAAAAATAAATTAAAGAAAACATGCAAAAATTGATAAAAGTGGGAAATTTGGTAGAGACCCGGTTCTTTGGTTCAATCTCAGGCTACACCCTAATTAAGAATATTTCAACGATTTATGTTCTCAAACCTTTCCTATCAACTATTACTTGTGGGTTAATAATTAACCTGAGTTTTTCCTTAGGTTTTGTTTAATCAAGATATGATCATTAATTAAAACGAACCACTGAATAACCTCGGATACGATCTAGATTTATTTAGGCAGTAGCATTACAAATTAGGAAAACTGATTAATCAAGGCATCAACCACATATGATGCGTCATTTAACCTAAGTTATGTTATCCTTAGTGATTACGAATCATTAGTCGTTACACATGAATTTCAACATAACAATTACGGATTATATCAAAATTCTAGCAATGGGTATACAATTAAATGATTCAATGAACACATTAAAATCATCATTTCATAATACCCGATGGGTTCATACATAAATAACCGAACAATAACAAAAATTTGATTATCCATATGCAAAACCCAAATCAATTAACATAGAATAACACAATCAATTTTTAATGAGAGAAAGAAACAAAAAAAATAAAAAATACACTTAACCTAGGTCATCGGCGTCGATGTCACCTCCGTGCTGGTGTCGGGATCATAGCCTTCCATAGGTCCCCTAAGAAAAAGCTTAAAACCCGTAAAAATTACCCCAACTGAAACCCCCAATAATTCTTCTTAACTGCGCAAGCTCTCTTTTACTCTTCTCTTCTCTTATTCATTGATGTGACAAAGAAATACATATGTCTATGCTCACTGTTCACATCTTTCTTCTCTGCAGCCACTAAGCTCTTTTCTAAGCCACCAAGCCGCAGCTCCCCCTCTCTTCACACCACTTACTGTTTTATTGATTGGACAATTTAACTTGAGAGTTTTTCGTCCACACCTCCTGTTCATGCTCTTAACCCTCGCAGATGCCTTTTGTGTGTTAAATGCTAGCGCTTAACGCTAGCTTTCACGTTCAACGCTAGCGTTAATGCATACAACGTTAGCGTTTAACGCTAGCTTCCTTCTGCTTTGTCCTCTGCATTGCGTTTTATTCATCTTGCCATGTCATTTTGTCCTTTAGCTGTTATTGATTTTTTTCTTCTTGTCTTTTAATTAACTTCTTCTTGCTCCATGAAGACAAGTAAAATTAATTTTTAAAAAATGACCCAAATATAGTGCTTTTGACTCACTTTAATTTCTTTGCTTCCAAATTGTACCAAAAATCATATACAAATTAAAGTGAGTATCTTAAGCATTTTCGTATCATTAATCACTAAATGTAAATGATTAAATGTATCAACAATTAAACACATATCACTCCAATACTTTATAAATTATTGTATCAAATTTTGAATCCCAAAAAAATTCTTTCTGAAAGAAAAGAAAAACATACTGTAAGTACTTATAACCTCAATATTGATTTAATTAATCTATAAAATTAGATGAAAATACAAAAAGAATATACTTGTTGTACCTGAAACTCTTGATAATAAAAGTCCATTGTCACCTCAGAGATATTCTTCGATATATAACCCTCAAGATCAATCTTCTCCTTGAACTTAAATGATATATTTCTTGAGCACATTCTAGACGAAACCAACCTAATATATAAGCTGTTTTAGATCATTTTCAAATTAAAACCTATAACTTCAATATAAAATTATGTTATTATTGTTTATTACAAAATTTTTAGAATTTCTCTCAAAGATTGTTGAAAATTATGATATGAGTTCTTCCATCAATCCCCTTAGCTCTAGGTAGGAGGTCGCTTCCTTCATCTGTAACGTTTACTCTTTATATCTCTGTCAGTACAAGGGTGGTGGATGGTGTAGAAGGGCTGCTGGATGGTATAACAGTTGGTAGGCAAGGTGACTTTATAGAGATTGTAGGCTGAGAAGGTAAGGCCTCATTTGGATGTGCAGTATCTGGACGTATAGCACCTAATTCTGTAATATCTACATAAGATGATGCTTCACCTATACCTACACTTGTGGGTCCAAATGGTGGTAGCCTGACCCTTGGCCACATCATTTTCTGTTTTCTCTTTTGTGGCATATTTTTAACCTGAAATATGTATTTTATTGAATATTCCAGTAATAAAACAATATATAACAATATATTGTTAATGCAATAACATATTTATTCATATAATATTCTATTACAAACACAAATTAATCTCTATCATGATCACTTAATTATAAATCAAAATCATCATCATCATCATCTTTTTATGAAGAATTAGAATCAAACTTGGGCTCCTCTTTAGATCTCTCGCCGTCCTCACTTCTCCATATGAAATTTCAACATATTCATTATTTGTTTCGTTCAAAGGTTCATTCTCATAATATATTACACATGCATTTATTTTATAAACATCTTCCTAAAACTTTTAAATCTCTTATTTTTTCCTTTTCCATGGAATTCAAAAACACCCATAGGTTTTACTTTTCTTAACAAATGGAGATTCACTTCATCAATACAAAGAAAATGAATATGTTTGCACTTTTTATATGGACATCTAATCTTTGGGCTATCCATATACGTAGGTTAAGAACATGCATATTGAATGAAAGCTTCAATTCCCTCAACAAACTCAGGATTATTGAAACCATCAAGTGTAATCATCTATACATCTAAGATCTATCAATATTACTCATTTCTAAAAAAACTTTTATTTAAAAAAGTGATTTCATAGTTAGTATCCTTCATTTCCCAAAGTTTACAAAACATTTAATCTTTACTTTACATAACATCCCCTAAGTTTTTACAGGCCTCTGACCATTTGCCCTCCAAAGTGAAACCAACCTATCCCAACATATGAGTTCACAATTAGAAAACTCAAGTATTTATGTTTGAATTAATCACCTAAGTTCATTTCCAAAGTTTGATTTTAAATAAGAACAAAGGTACGTGGCATTGTTTACAACTGTGAATTGAGAAACAAAGTTTTAGCTGTTACTCCTAAGCTCATGGAAATTTTCATCGATAAGCCTTATTGGAGCTACATCACGATTTTTAGCCTATATATCATCCTAGGGGTTTATTATGCAAAGAATTGTCATGTCAATTACGTGAATTTGTTATGTTAATACTAAGTTTGAATTAATCACATTGAAGTTCAAGTCTTTATGTTTGAATTAATCACCTACAAGTTCATTTCTAAATTTTGGTTTTAAATAAGCACTATGGTACGTGACATTATTTACACCTGTGAATCAAGAAAGCAAGTTCTCACTGTGACTCCTAGGTTCGCGAAATTTTTCACCGGTAAGCATCATGGGAGCTAGATCGTGGGTTTCCAACCTATATACTATCCTAGGGGTTTATTATGCATTAGATCATCCATAAGAGATCAAACTCTTTCCACATATAGTAAATACTTATTTAATTCATACATTTACTCATCAATGATTCAAACAAAACCCAAACATAAATACTTAGACTACTAAAGAAGAATATAAAAACTCATTAATAATTATAAGAATATTTTAAATAACAACACAAAATCAAGACCTCATTTGCATTCGCACAAAACCCAAACACAAATGCTCATACTATTAAAGCAAAACATATGGTAGACATTAGTTGGATGACTTATCTAGATGGACGGACAACCACAAACAGCAAAGAAGAAGGATGCGTTTGGAACATTAGCGATGCTCTTCAACACAAAATTGGTCTACAAAAAAGAAAATTTTGTACTTTAATATAATACACTAGTCCAATAGTTTTGTGTATATATATATGTTGCATACAACGCTGTTATTCAGAATAAGAGGAAACCTTTGTTTTTAAAAGAACTAAAAATTTATATGAAAATGTGATCTTTGACTTTCATCGATTTATAGATCAAATTGTTAAAAAAAGTGAGGAATGTAAGAAGGTTAAAAAACTTCTAATGGATTGGAAGTTTAACTCTAAATCAAATTATGGGTGATCTTCAACAAGAGCTAATTAACAGATCACAATATTTTAGAAGTATATCACATCTATTTTTTATTTTTAAAATTAAACCTATGAATATAGAAGAAGCATGTATTCATGAAAGTTAGATTTTGTTTCCTATAAATGAAGACTTGAACTAATCACAATGGCTTGTTAAGTCTTTATGTTTCAATTTAAACAATGCCCAAACATAAATAATTAATACTATTAAACCGCAACCTAAAAACTCATCAATCATTGTTAAAGAAAAAAATAACAATAATTCACATAAAAATGCATACAATGTGAGTAGCATGATAAAAAAGAACAATGAAAATAGGAAGAGGGGACCCTCTTAAATTAAAGAGGCTAATAAGAAGTTACAGGTAGATCAATAAAAGTTGAGAAATAAAAGATTAAGGAAGATCTCCCTAACTTTAATATATAGCTAAATAAGGTAGTTAATTATGTCTTAGACAATGAATTATTATCGAAACCAACAAGAATGACAATTATATGATGAATATGGAGGAATTAAATGTTAAGGATTTGGAAAAAGAGATTTAAAGGGAGCCAAATGGTGAAATCAAATAGGACATAGTTGTAAAACTTGAAGGGTTTAAATAACTAAAAATGAAGGCACAAGTAGATGAAACTATAAAGTCCTGAAGAAATGTGTACTTTAACACTTAGACAATTATGTGTGGAGTGCAGTCGATATGCCTGGAGTAAGGAAGTAATCTTTAAGTTGTTAGAAGCATTCTTCATTAAATAAGTTGACACTTCATATGAATAGCTAATATGGTATAGTTAAAAAATAAAACAAAAATGGAGAATATATGTGGACTTTACAAACTTAAAAAGGCGTGCTTAAAGAATAGTTACCCTTTATTAAATATTTATCAATTAGTAGATGCTACTTCAATCCTACATACTTTAATCTTCATAATTGCCTACTTCTGATCAATTCATATAAGATGAATGTAGTAGATAAGGAGAAGACATGATTCATTACTAATAATGAGATATTGTTATAGAGCAATGCCTTTCAGTGCGAAGAAAACAAAGGTTAGTTAACATGATCTTCTATAAGTAACTACAGGAATATGTAATCCTATGTCAACTATATGATATAAAGACAAAAAGGGATGAAGATCACTCTACCAAGTTAACATAATGCTTTATAACCCTAAGAAAATATGACATAAGACATAACTCTAAAAAATGAGCATTAGGGGTAAGTGCATAGGTCGGTGAATTCATGAACGCCCATAGAAGAATCAAAGTTAATTTATAACAAATAGGAGAATCACAAGACAAATGTATTCGAAAAACTTGTCAAATGGTCAATTAATCTTGAAGAGTTTGATGTTAGGTAAATACCAAAAATTATTTAAAATTCCAATTCATGGTAAATTTTGAACTTAAAATATTAACACCATTTTAAGAAAAAGATGAAACCATTGAGAATGAAAAACTAACATGGAAAATGTACATAAATAGGGCCATATTAGATGGAGTTAGTGTGTAGGAATATATTTGGAATAACAAGACAATATATAGTTTCATACTAATATAAAATATCTAATAATGAGAAGAAGTATAAGGTGTTACTATTTATGTTGTAATTAGCCTCTGAATTGTAGATCAAGTCTATATAACAACAAGCTTAGACTAATCTCATAGTAAAAAAAGTTAAGTAGGAAAAGTATAAATAGAAGCTTCTGTAGCTAAAAGAATACACATATACACACACACGCAAAAACCCAAACACACAAATATCGAGTCACCTTGATAAATTTTTTTAAGGTAACTGTTTATGTACCTATATTAGGAGTAATAGTGGTATTGTGTCAAAAGGAAAATTTTTATGAGAAATAGACAAAACTATTGCTAATTGAAATAAATCAAGTAGGAATTACTAAAATCAAGTAGGTATTACTAAGGGAAATGAACATGTTAGACATATCCACTCAAAAAATATCTATAAGAGGGAAAATTGTTAGATGATTCAAAACAGGTGAAAAAGCCCTTAGAATAGGATCCATGGTATTTAGTTATATACTTCCAACTTTTTTGGAGATCTTTTACCTTGTTATGTATAAGATTTATTCAAAAAGAGGAACTAGGATATGTTCTTACATTAATACTTAGAAGAGCATGTAGAGTGCATTCGGGAGGATCATCATTTGAATATAAAATTTTAAAATATATGTACTTATGGTCTATAATTTGGGATGTTCAACAATTTAGAAAAAAATGAAAATGAAAAATGTCATAGTTGATTATCCTACATTATAGAATGTTACCCCTTCAGCCAGTACAAAATGGAAGTCTTTGCATTAGTTCAAGCTTATATATAATAACTCAAATTCCTCGTGGTTTTTGTTGATTACTTTACAATGAGGTGGAAGCTAAACCATTATCCAATATGACAGAAAAAATATTTATAAAGTTTCCTAATATACAGGTATGAAATCCGATTAATAATCATTATAGACAGTGGCATATAACTTATATATCATTTCATAATATAAACATTTCAAAGTACAAATCTTTTCTATCATCCTCTTACAAAAATTTCATCGAGCACTTGGTATGCTATTGAAAAACAACACTACTTTGTTTCAAAACTACTGATTGTTATGCATTATTCTCCAACACAACCACACAACAACAAACAATGACTTATTAACAACCGAAATAAACATCCCTCATAACTCAATCCACACAAAAATCAACATATCCAACATAATCATTCACATACAAATATTACAAACACAAAAAAATAACACAAAAGTAGAAGATGGACAACCATCCTCCATACGAAAAACCAAGCACAATCGAAATAGTGGAAGAATGAAAGAAGATCAACGGATGGAAGAAGATGAGTGGAGGAGAAAATGAAAGCCACCAAAAACCAGAGAAGACGACAATGGGGGGCTTCAGGTGTTAGGTTTTTATTAATTCTCAAATGACATCATTTTACCATAAATTTTAAAAACACATTCAACGTTGTTTGATTTAATGACGAAAAAATAATCCGTTAGTAAATGTCATCGCTCATTTCTCTTACCAAACATTTTCGTCTATTTTCCCCGCAAATTTTGCTATTCTATCGAGAAATTCTGTCAGCAAAGTTTTGCGAAAAAATTCCCTCAACATTTACCGACGAATTATTTTTCTATCGGGAAATGTCATTTTTCTAACAAGTTTTACCGACGGAGTTAAAGTTTCATAGCTAATTTGATATGGAATAGTTTTCATTGCTAATTTTTTGTTAGTAATATTTAATTTTCTTGTAGTGCTTGTTCATCACCAATTCGAAGAATGAGGTTGTCTTCATGGACATCTACCAAAGCTTTTCCGGTGTTCAAAAATTGTATACCAAGAACTAGCGGACAATTTTGATCCTCTTCAAAGTTTACCATGACAAAATCCACAGGAATTAAAAACTTATTCACTTTTATAGGCATATCCTCCACCAAGCCTAATGATTTCTTTATCGATTGGTCCGCCAACTAAATATGCATAAATCGATAAAGTCATCAGGTTTATACTTACGCTTAAGTTGCATAAGCATTTCGAATCTCTAAATTACCAACTACACAGGGTATCATAAAACTCCTTGGATCATTCAACTTTGAGGGCATATGGTTGGTAATTAAAGAGCTACAAGTTTCCTTCATGGCTACTATCTGGTCATCTTCCTAAGTCCGCTTGTCAAATAATGTCTTTAAGGCACTTCATAAACATAGGTTTGCTTTTCAACACTTTCATAAAAGATAAGTAAATTTTCCATTTATTTATCTTTTTTAGGAATTTTGCGAATGGTACTTCCAATTCATTCTTTTGAAGTCTTTGTGGGAATGGTATTTTTAATGAGTAAGGTGGAGGAGGAGTATAGGGAGGGCCCTCATTCTTTCTTTATCCTTTTTCTTTTTCTCTTAGTCTTCTACAAGGTAGGTCTTAGTTTGTCTTTCCACTAGTTCTTTTAGCTCTTTCCTACACCTAAATGTGATAGCCTTATATCTCTTGGATTTACTTCCATGTTGTTCAGAAATTTTTCCAAACTTCTCTTACATAATTCATTAGAAAGCTACCCCATTGAAACCTCTAGGTTGTGACTAGAAGAGGCATGATCTTCCATTACTTGCTCAAACTTCCCTTCCAGTCTGTTCTAGGCCTCATCATGCTTGTGAACTTGCTAAAATCCTATTAGGTCTTGATTTCTCATTTGAGTCCTTTCTTTGTTAGACCAAAAGAAATTTGGGTGATTATGCCATCCTAGATTGTATATGTTCAAATAAGGATGATTACTTCCCCAACCAAATTGTGCTTCATTGAAGTTGAATTGCTCCACGTTGTTAAATTCCACTAGGAAGCAATCAGTTGTGATATGAATCTCTCATTCATATAGATCACATCCTTGTTGAATTGTTTTGAATGGAGAGAAAGAGGCAGTTTTTAGGCTATTCATTTCCTTAATGAGGTTATCAATTTTAGCCTGCAATTTTGTCACTGAATCTACCATAATCATTCCTTTTGGATTCGAGAAGGTTGACTACTGTCTACTTTATTCCAATGTACAAAAATAACTATTCTTTGCCATCTTTGCAAACAAATCTTGTGTCTCTTACACTGATGGTCACGAAATTCCTTGATGATAGGCATTAAACCTTGGCCTCATGAAGTCCATAATGGTACTTTGCTCACCATGATGTATTTCATCCACCATTGTTCTTCTTATTTCTTCTTGGAGTTTAACTTATCAAGTTCCTCATTATTTCCTTGTGATGATCAAATTGATGTGTCTTCTACTTTATGCCTAAACTCTATTCTCTTTCTTCTTCCATTTTTTTTAATTTCGTGTGATTAGGTACCATAATCACAAGAAAGGGTAATAATTCCTTAAAACAAAGGAATTTAAAATGTCCTAAACTAATTCCTTATCAATGGCACCAAAAACTTCCTGAGCAAGTTTTAATCTTATAAAACCCTCAATGCTCCTTAAGCGTATAGGTTGTAGAGTAGTATATGAGGTGTCGATCCTATAAAGAATTAGTGAACTAACCAAATCCTACTTGAACTTTGAGTAACTCTTGTGTTCATGCAACTGCAGGGACACAATTCCTTAAACTAAAAGAATTCAACTAATCCTAACTAATTCCTTGTCAACGGTGCCAAAAACTTGTTGAGCAAGTTTTACTTCTAATAGACCCCCAATATCTACAAGTATGCGGATCATAAACTTGTAGTATTAAAGGTGTCGATCCTACGAGGAAATAGTTAGAACTATGTGAACTTAACTTTGCATAAGGTATCGGGATATGAATTGAATGAAAATAAAATATGAGAAATTTAAAACAATTAAATGAAACCAAGCAAATAATCAAATAACAAATGAGTTACCACAAATATGTGAGGAATATCAAAGCTGAAGCTCAGGATTCATTCTATCATTATTTTGCTCCCTAACTACTATTGATTCAATTCGATGTCGATTCTAGATTTTGAAGGGTTGATTACTCTCTCTCTAGACCTAATCATTACAAAATTCTAAATTTTTCAACCTCTCGATTCACAAAACCTACCTAACATTTTCAACTGGTTCTTAGGTGATCTATCAAATAATTGGGTGTTTGCACAAGATCGCTCTTTGTATAATTACCAATTTGATATTTGTAAGACTTATTGGGTCACTAACTCTCGTTATCTAACTCAATCAGATTACTTTCATCTCACTCTCTCGATTTATTATGAAAGTATTAGCACACCCAAACTACACAACACTAGAAAATTGAATTGAAATCAACAACAATGAAGTCAAAAAAAACTCAAGAACAAATCCAAATATGAAAATTATAGCATCCTAAATGTGAATAACATATTCAAATCCTAATTACACATCAAGTTTAATGAAATAAAAAAAGGAAAGAAAGAAAGAACTTGACTAGAACTCAAACTTGAAATGTGGAATTTCTAGATTGCTCCTTCTTTTTGCTCTCTCACATTGGAAGATCATGACTACTCTTTTTTATTGTTTTATGCTTTTAAATAGTTCTTGAGGCTTCTAGGGTTCTTTATGGGGTTTACCCACTTAATTTGGTTCCAAAAATAGCCCCAAAATGTTAAAATTACAAAAAGAGTTGCGTGCTAGAAAAGCTGAAATTCGTTGAAATTGTTGTCTGTGCTCTCTGTCATGATCATGGCAAGACAAGTCACAATCGGGATATGCTTCCATACTTCCAATTTTTCTCTTTTCTTCAATTTCCTGTTTCCATGAACTTAAACACACATCACACACCTCTTGATAAATAAAATTAAGATATAAATCATGCTCAAAACTACACAAACACTTAGAATATAAGGAAACACTAATAATAACATAATTCTAAGCATATATACATGATAATCATCTAAGAAATACTCAAAAGCATACTTAAACATCTATCAAAACATATTATAATTTACACCTATCATTAAACCCATCAGAGGAGCCCAACGTAGGTTGAACAGCCCCCATTATGTAAATAGCAAAGAAGGAAATATTAAAGTGGTTAGATGCAGGCATAATATACCCTATTTTAGATTATAAATGGGTAAGCCCCATATATGTAGTACCTAAAAAACATGCATAACTATAGTAGAAAATAGCCAAGTTGAAGTTATTCCTACTAGGATATCAAATGGGTGGACAGTGTGTATTGATTATCGAAAACTCAACCAAGCAACTAGCAAAGATCATTACCCTTTACCCTTTATTGATCAAATGCTAGAAAGACTAAAGGGACAATCTTACTTTTGCTTTTTAAACGGGCCCTATGGTTGTTATATCATCTAAGGATCAAGATAAAATCAATTTACAATACCCTTTTAGTACATTTGCATTTAGGCGAATGTCATTTGTATTTTGTAATACTCTAGGTACTTTTCAAAGATGCATGATGAGCATTTTTCTAACTTAATCGAGCTAAAATGGAAATTTTTATGGATGACTTTACTGTTGTTGGTGATTTTTTATTTATGTCTTTCTATTATTTTGTAAAGATGTCTAGTTACTAATCTTTTTTTAATTATAAAAAGTGTTAATTCATGGTAGAACAAGGTGTTGTATTAGGGCATATAGTAATTTCAAATGGTTTAGAAGTTTACAAGGCAAAGATAGACCATAAATTCTCTTTCATACACTACGTTTGTGAGGGAAGTTGGATCATTTTCAAAAATGCTAGTTTTTATCATCATTTTATCAAAAAAATTTCAAAACTTGCATCTCCTTTATTTAAATTACTAGCTAGAGAAAGGTTAACCAGTGCTTCTATAATTTTCCCATTTGATTGGAATTTACCATTTGAAATAATGTGTGAAGCGAGTGATAAGGCTGTTGGAGCAGTATTAGGTCAAAGAAAGGAAAACGAGCCTTATGTAATATATTATACATCTAAATCTTTGGAACTGCTCAGTGTAGTTACACTATAATGGAAAAAGAAATGTTTACTATTATATTTGCATTAGAAAAATTCCGTTCATACTTCTTAGGAACCAAAGTAATTGTTTTCTTAGATCATATTGCACTTAAATATCTCTTAGAAAAGAAAGAATTGAAGCCTAGGTTACTATGATGGATGCTCTTATTGTAAAAATATGATTTAGAAATTTGATATAAAAAGTTGCAAAGAATTTAGTAGCAGATCATCTTAGTAGAATAATACCTAAAGAGGATTGGCCTATGTTTTCTGAATTCTTTTCAGATCAGCAATATGTTGATATATGCAATTATTTAGTTACTAGGTTACTTTTTGACTGATTTAACAAGAGCTCAAAAGGAAAAAATAAAGGTTGAATCCAAATATTATTTTTAGGATAATTCTTATTTATGGAAAGCATGTTCTAAATAAAATTTTCACATGTGTGTTCCGGAGATAGAACACAATTATATTGTTACATTTTGTCATTATTTAGAAGGAGGTGGTCATTTTGGGTCAAAGAAGACAACCCAAAAGGTTCTAGAAAGTGGATTCTATTGGCCTACCATATATAAGGATGCATACTTATTTTGCACTCCTTGTTAGAAATTCTAAAAGATAGGGAACTTTTCTAAGAAATAGGAGATGCCTCAACATAAATCATATTTAACAGTGAAACAATGCAATTTAGATTATGAAAAAGTAGGAAAAGAAAGGAAATTACAATTGTAAGAACTTAAGGAACTTAGGCTAGAGGGGTTTGATAATGCAAGGATCAATAAAGAAAAGACTAAAACTTTAGATGATATGAAGATAGCCAAGAAATCATTTACTATAGGACAAAAAGTTCTTTTATTTAATTCTAAACTAAATTTTTCCCTGGTAAAGTTCAATTTAGATGGTTCGGTCCTTTTGTTGTTATTAACATCTTTAAGCATGGTGCAATGGAAATTAAAAGCCTACAAAGCCTACAAACTGACAAAATTTTTAAGGTGAATGGACATAGGCTGAAGTTGTTTTATGATCATACTAAAGTAATGATGTTTGAAGAAATTTTGCTAGAGCAACCTTGACAGAGAAGGAGGACGTTGAGCCAATGACATAAACCAAAGGTGCTATTTGGGAGGCAACCCAAAACAATAAAAATCATATTTGAATTTCTTTCTTTTTACCTTATTTTTTATATAGCTATTTATTTTTAAAAAAATAATCAAATCAAAATGTTTTTGCTATTTTATTGTTTGTTTTTCTTTGATATTCCTATTTCTGCATTTACCTATTGCTTTGATGACAACGTAAAGTTTAAGTGTTGGGGGGAGGGGGTTATAAAGACATGACCTGGTTCTTTTGTGTGTTTTAGGTATAAAAGTTGAAAATTAAAAATAAGGTAAAAATATTATTTAGGAAAAAAGGGGAAATTGGATTGCTTGCTTAGGCTAGTTGGTTTTGACATTATTTTGTTTTATATGCACACATTTAGTATTTATTTTCACAATAACCTCTAAAAAAATTAATCAAGAAAATGGAACAACAAATTTTAACATTATGATTGAAGTATTAGCAAGTTACATAAGCTATTTCCTTTAACATAACAAGTTTTAAAACTCTTTTGTTTAATTTTAGGTTCACACTTAAGAGAATTAACTCTTATTTGATAACTTTAGTCTATAAGTAATTGGAACTCTTATTCTAATTCTACATACATGGCCTTAAGGTCAAACTTTTAATCAACTTAACAATGTCTAGTATCGTTGGTGAGTTTCATTTAGTTTTGATTACTGGAGAAATACTTGACGTTGTTAGAGTAGTGCTCTAAAGGCAATCACCTTTAGCACTTTTGTAAAATCTTTATTTTGATTAATAAAGCTTTTTTCATAAATTTGATATTCGTTAATATATGAATTGATATTAATCTTAAATTGAATTGATGAAGTCCATGATACAAAACATAGCATGAAGGAAATCATGATGAGATCATGATAATGAGATTCCTATCATGTGCAATTACGATAGTATCTAAATAATCCCTAGTCATAGGATTAATAAGACAGGGTATTATTAATCCAGACAGACTAGCACATGTCATGTGCAATTACGATAGTATCTAAATAATCCATAGTCATAATATTAATAAAACAGGGCATTATTAATCCAGACAGACTAGCACATGTTATACTCCTTGATTTGATCAAGCATTGGATCTCACAAACTGTAAGCATGAGTTGTTTAGACTTAACATGTGGATGCTTACTAAGAGTAGTAAGTACGTCGGATGACCCTCTATAAGATTATCATATGGATAATCTATCGAATGTCAATGACTAATCTCATCATAGCAATGGTGAAAATATCCTTAGACTTGAGGTATTGAAGGACATCTTGGATACGAATCCTGTGCTTTGACATCATCTTTGTTACCTCAAGACGAGGTCGCTCTTAGAGTGGTGATTCGGTACGGCTATTTGTGTTCGAAGGTAATTGGATAGCCAATAAAGGATTCACCACTCCTGATAGAAGGAGATGATACCCACGGCCTCTTATCGGGGTCATTACTTAGGAGTCTCTAGCTAGAGCAATTATATGTCACGAAAAGAGTGTTCAATGACACATAGAGTAATGAGATCCCAGGATAAGGACTAAGATCACTTGGACTAGATGTGATGTAGTCAGTCTAGTGGGAGTTGACACATAGCCTATACTCCGAACCAAGTGGGGTATAGTATAGTGAAAGGAAAAATTGCATGCTAATTGTTTATGGGAAGGTTCATAAGTTGGACTACTAACTATCGAAGAGTTCATGTGTTAATCCACTTATATTTTGACAAATTGGTATCATGAAACCCTTTATGATTTGATTAAATTAAGAGTTAATTCAAGTGCCTAAAATAACCAAAAATTTAAAGGTCACACGTATAATATATCAGATGAAAAATATAGTGTGTATGGACATATTTAAGCAGGCCACGATTGTCACTCATAGGCCACGATCGTGGCTGAAAGCAAGCCAGGCCATAATCGTGACAGAGGGAACAAATAGGTACATAAGTAAGTTCTTCACTTATGTACACAAGGTTTTTACATTTCTTACACACTCAAGTGAGAGAATAAGGGCTCTAGAAGAGTTATAGAGTGAGAGAGAGGTGTCTTGAGTCTTGTTCTTGCAATCCATACAATTGTTGCATGAATCAAAGTGCATGCAACAAGATTCTTGACCTATCTTCTATCATCTTGAGCACCTACTAGGATTCATCTAGTTTGGTGCTCAAGTCAACCTTATACATTGTTTCTTCATCTTCTTTGCGTGTCCTTAGGTGATCAAGAAAGGGTGGTGTTTGCAACAACCCAAACAAGAAGAAGAAACAAGAAAGGAGGAGAAACATAAAGTAAAAAGGTTTTATATTTCATGTTCTTTACATATCCATGCATACATGTTAGATTCTGTAGTTTTTTGGTTGTCATGGTACCCGAATCTTGGTTCTGACACTTCCGCTGCATTGACATGCTTGTGATGCATGAAACTATGGCAAACCTTACAATGGTATCAGAGCAAGTTTATACATGTAATAGATGATGTATTGAACATGTGCAAAGTGTTTGCTAGGTTATGACTGACATGCGTATTGATTTGGAATAATTCGTGTAAAATGTAGCAAATTTGTTTTCCTAATTTTTCTTTTGCATAACTGTTTAAAAGATGTTATATTATGGTTCTGTAAAAGGAAATTGCAATTTAATGTCATTTTCTATTTTATTTCGAATTAATATCCAGACTGTTCATATGTTGGTTTCTGGGAATTTCTGAAAAAATGATTTCATGTGCTGACTTTGAGAATTTCGTAATAATTCTATAAAAATTATTTATCTATTTTTCTTTCATAGAAATATTTATAAGATGTTATTTTATGTTTTTGTAAAAAGAAAATATAATGGAATATCATTTTCTATTTTATTACACATTTAGTTTCAGCCTGATGTATGTATGAAGTTGTGGGAAATTATGAAAATTTGATGAACATGCATGCATGTAAATTCTATATTAATTTTTATAAAAATTTTTTTTATAAATTTTATGCATGAACATGCAGGATGAGATGTTGCCACATATATGAGATGTATGAAACTTGTTGTTAAAGTGATTATCTTATGCATGTATGATGTAATGTTTGACTAATGTTAGAAGTAATATGACAAGTGTCAATGTTGGTTTATTCCCATTTATTAATAAATAAATCCTTGGAATTGGTTTCTAGAATTTTTTTAGACACATTTAGAATGTGTATAAGACTTTGTAATTTTTTCGAATTAATTGAATTTGATTCAATTAATAAATAAAGTCAACATTGGTCAACTTTTGAAAGTTGACGGAGTTAACTTACTTAATGACTTATAATGTATGTATTTTGGTTATGAGACCTATAATCTGGGGTTGAACCATAAGCATATACTGGAAAATAGGATATTACAATGTGTTTGGTTCTACTATATACTACCATATTCGGGAATCAAAGCTAGACCTAAGAGAAAAGAAAGATATCTTCATAGGATTCACTTTTGGTGTAAAAGGATATCACTTATGGTGTCCAAAAATAAGGAAGATAATTGTTAACATAGATATTGCCTTTGATGAATTAATCATGTTAAAAGTGACATTTGAAACCATGAAGCTAGTAAATGATGCTCCTAAATAGGTGGAGCTTGACAAAAGTATTATTGTTTTGGTAAGTAAAAAAATGTGGAAACTCCTATGCAATGGTCACCACTAACCACTTTTAGTTAAAAGATTTTAGCTTACTTTTTACAACAAATGAAAAAAGAAGGAAAGCAGTTTTGTTCCATTTGTATACTTGGCAAAATCTGGCATATTTTAACCAAACTCTTTGTATATGCTCTCATGGAAGAAAGGAGAGACAGATGAAGATGAGGTTCCAACCTAAGAACCTCCTTCACAATATTTTTTCCAATTGCATTAAAAAAACAGAGAGGAATACTCTAATTCTTGCTCGCTACAAAAATATTTTAGCTTTTGAATCACCATTTGCAATTGATCATGTTCCTTTTACCTATGATGAAGTAATCCAAAGATCAAAACAAGAAAAGTGATGGAATGCCCTAGAGGAGGAAATGCAGTCTCTTCGAAAGAATTACACATGGAAGCTAGCTAGTCTCTCGAAGAATAAAAAGGCAATCAGATGCCAGTAGGTATATGCAAAGAAAGATGGAGTTTCCAAAAAAATGATGTTCATTGCAAAGTACAGTTAGTAGCTAAAGGCTATGCTTAAATGGAGGGAATTGATTATAATGAAGTTCTTTCTCTAGTTGTGAAACATTCCTCTATTTAAATATTCTTAGCTTTGGTAGCATAGTTAAATCTGAAATTGGTTAAGTTGGATGTAAAAACTGCATTTTTACATGGGGATTTGGAAGAAGAAATCTGCAAGACACACACTGAAGGGTTCTTAGATAAGAAAATATGGTATACAGACCAGAAAACTATTATATATGTTAAAGTAATCACCAAGACAATGGGAACAAATTATTTGATAAGTTTATGATGGGGCCGAAGTACACAAGAAGCAAGTATGATTATTTTGTATATTTACCTTAAAGAAGCAAGTATGATTGTTGTGTACATTTATACAAGCTACAAGATGGTTCTTACATATATCTTTTACTATACATTGATAATATCTCTGTAGCATCCAAAAGTTAATCAGAGATTGATAAACTAAAGACTTAGTTAATGTAACATACCACTCTCATAGAGCATATACCTGAACATACCAGAGGATATTCGAAAACATACTCTATCAAAATGGTACATTAGGACAATCAAACTATCTCATTAAAGGCATCAAACATATCATAAGCATTCAGAAAGTTCAATTCCTCCCATTTCATTCACAAACATAAAAGTCACATGTCATTACAATTCACAATCCACATATACATTACACAACATTTGTTTGAGTTCAATCTCAGTACTAAAAATATAACATAAAATGGAATGCTAGACTTTAACTAGATTTCTCAGATTCAGCTGATCAGACTTTTGAGCCATTCTTATCCCTAAAATGCAAGCACTCGACATCTTCTATATCACCTTAGTAGCTAGAACTCCCTTGAAGCTGAAAAATAGCATTGCAATTTTGATGAGTTTTTGAACTAAGTGAGTAAACCATCATCGATGTATTCACTCAAGTCAGATCACAAAAACAAGTATATCAAAGTTTATTATACTTCCACAAGCATATTGTGTAAACTAGCATTGTATATCACAACATATCATCCAATAACTTGAACTGTAATTCACTATTTTAAAACAATTCAATAATACATTCAATTCAATCATTTGACACATGAAGGGATGTATATGCAAATGCACATGTGTTTCCATTTTCATTTTTGTTTTGTTGTGACCAAGTGCCTATCAATACAATTTATTGTCCCATATTCGTTATGGACATTGAGACCATTTCTGGCCTATATCCATTGCGGATATTGAGTCCATGTCATCTGAGCCTGAGGCTCTTTTTCATAATCCTGAGCTCAAAGCGCTTTTCTATCATCGGTCACTCTGCTCACAACTCCTTTATCTGATCATGCATTTCAATGTGATGAGATGCATCATTTCATATACTATGTTTTCATTTCCTTTCATTTCTGTGTACTCATGCCACATATATCAAACTCCTCAGATCTAAGTTCGGCATTTATAAATCAGTTGTACACACGTTCCATATTAACATACAATTCATATATAACCACATATAAATGAGTTCACACATCTAAGTTAACTCACAGTACGCTCCAGAAAAGCTTTTCCTTAATGTTTCGACAATTTTTGGATGTTGATGATCACCTTGTGCGTCTATCGTCATGCATTACACACGTAGTTCACAAATCACTAATTTGTTTAATCATATGAATATACAATCATGCACATGTATATGTGTCATGTTTCAATGCATGCTTAATTGAATTTCAGGGTATATATTCTTATACAAATATTTTGACCATTCAAACATTATAACTTGTATACATCTAGTTTCTGATCAAGTTTATACCTTAAGTAAGCTTGATTTACTCCAAATTCATCAATCATACATTCACCAAACTTTTCTAGCAATATATATATACACAATTACCCTATTCTCATTCACAATTACCCCATGTTCTTCAATGCTCATTCATTCATACCTAATACACATTACTCATATCTTTAAGATCATGTTTGCATTCATAAGAATATTTATTCCCTCATCGCATCATAATTTCCATATTTGGTTACATTGATACCAAAACAGTACATTCTTTAAGTAATGACATCAATTAACCTAAACTTATCATGCTCTTAACCAATTAATCAAACAACAATCTATGTTCATTTCAAGCCTTATTCAAGACCAAATACATCAATTTAAAGTGATTTTTCCTCATCTGGTTCAATATTTACACAAAAAAGAAATTATCAATGTAGAACTAGGCCCACGATTGTAGGTGACCTTGCCACGACCGTGACAGAAAGCAAGTAATTAGGCCACGATCGTGCACAGTCTTTCTTCCTCAAATCTCCATGCATTTCACATACTTAGAGACATCACTACTACTTGAATTTTTTCCAGAATTCATGCCCTATAAAGCTACTTCATTTTATGCTATTCTAGCTTCCATATTTTTTACATTAAGTCTAATAAAAATCTACCCATTTGTTTTATTACTATTCACTTTTATCTTATATGTAGTCTTAACTTTTCCAAATTTTAAAACACTTCAATAACACCTATCTTTAGCATGAATTCATCATCAATTATATTTCAAATCCAAAATTAGATCATCCATATAACAACCTATAAACTACTGTTTTCAAGCATCCAAAAACAAAACAGAAAAGTAACCAATTCATATATCATTTTCTAGCACAACTTCAACATGAGCACTACATTCAATCCATCTTTAATTAGTAATCATAAAATTCTGCTAACACATGCCACAATAGTTCAGTATTTCACTTACTTGTTTAGATCAAATGCCACATCAATGTATCAAGCTTGCTTTGCCTCACATGCATGCAAGATCATCTCAAGAACAAGGTGGGAGTAGGATGGTTTCAGTAAAGACAAGAAGATAACAACAATTACAACAATGTTCTATTTCTCTATATATCTTTATGAAGAATTTTTTGTATGGATTTTGGTGTGGCAATTGAACAAAATTTAGGCAGAAACACAGAGATGTGAGGGAGAAGTAAGTTTTGATAGTGAGAGGAAGAAGAAGAATAAAGTTTCAACAGAAAACAACAAGTCAAGAGACTCTACCATATGTATGTCGTATGGTGTGAGTGGAGGATGAGTTTATGGACACTTGTCAAGTGTCTAGGCCAGCCACATATCCTCTTTTTAGACTTCCATGTGTCACTTAGTTCCTAGGCCATTTTTCACTTAATTCTATTGCCATATGTCACTCAATTTATAGGCTTAGTCATCCTAAATTTTCATATTTTAACTTATCTTGCTACTTGAAATTTTTCCTAGTCTAAATGTACATTTTGATCCATCAATCTTCCAATTGTAATAATAAACTCAAAATTACTAATTGTTGTCCATCAATTCTTTTTATTGGTAAATCAAAATATAAGACATTAGAAATGCACAATCATATCATAATTATTTAGAAACTTTCATACATCAGAACATGTGAATTGAGTGCATTTTTTCTAAATCAAATTTTATATGTGTATGCTCATATTATGCATGTGAATGTAATCATAAAAATCATATCCTAAATGCACCAAATTCATTCTAATATGATGTAATTCATGTGACTAAGTAATCTAACACTCTAATTCCTCAGTAGGATTAGAAACCGACTATTACAATTCTCCCTTCCTTAAGAAATTTTGTCCTCAAAATTCTTAATAGATTGATCAAATATATGTGATACTGTTTTCTCATGTTCTCTTCAGTCTCCCACGTAGCTTCCTCTCTCGAATGATTCCTCCAAAAGACTTTACCAAATGAATTACTCGATTTCTTAATTTCTTAATCTGACATAACTCAAATTAGTTGCAATCTCAGCCCTGTAATATATGTGCTGGATCTTATCGATATCTCCTGAGCATACTAACATGAAATATATTATAAATCTGAGACATTTCTGGCAGTAATGCTAATTTTTAGGCTAATGTCTAACTCTCTCAATAATCTTATAAGGATCGATATATCTAGGGCTTAACTTTCCCTTTTTACCGAACCTTAGCACTCTTCGTCAAGGCGACACTCTCAAAAATACCTTGTCTCCTACTACGTACTCCATTTCTCTCTAGTGCTAATTTGTATAACTCTTTTGCTTGTCTTGAGCCACCTTAATTGTAACATCCCGGTCCCACTTAACGGGTCGGATCAGGGAAACGGGTCTACGAGAAGACCAATTAGTGAAGTTAGGA
>JANIIA010255358.1:0-22748 GCA_027478495.1 Erythroxylum alaternifolium | reverse complement strand
GCTCACATTTAAGCACAATAAATCACCAAATAAGCATAGAATTAGGAACTAAAACATGCTAGATTTACACACTATCAACCAACCAGGAATACTTCCATGGATATTACAAGTAAAACATTTGTGTTATTATTTTTAAAGTGAAGGTTAGCATGATATGTAACAAATTAAATGACCCTGGATTCTTTCACTACAATGGTATCTCTGGTATTTGATATAGTTTCCTTTTACACACTTCAACAACCAACTAACAAAAAATGTGGTTATTTACAGAGGTCAAAGATTATGTTATTATAAAAATATATATTGGGGAACTTAAGTTCTAGTTAGCACACTATAAACATATAAACAACAAACTTCATTAAAAAAATCTATTACTAAAGTCATAGATTATTATTTTTTTGACCAATTAACAAACACAATAAAATAGTGTTACACAATTCATGTGTTTATCTTCTTGAAATTTAAATTTACATTGAACAATTTTTTTCTTAAATATATTATGTCAGGTCCTCGTCGTTGACCTAACATTGAATAGTATGTCAATAACTACCACATCTAAAGTAATAAAAGGTGTGCCTTGACTAAAGAAATCGTTTTAATCAAGAGATGAAAGGTCAAAGTGATCTTCTTTAGAGATGATGAAAATGGTAATGAATATCAAAGAAATACATAAATAGAAGTGGTGCAATTAATAGTTTAATAATTAAAGTTTATGTGGTTGCTAACCTTATGAGATATGTGGAGGCTGTTGCAATAATTACATTTTGAGTGTATGTAATCTTCATTAACACTATTTTTTATGAACACCAAATTTTTCATGACTACTAAATTTCTTATGCTCATAATGGAGTTAGGACATTTAATTGTTATTCATGAAATGCTTCACCACATATTTAATTTAATGAAGCCATGTATTCAAACAAAATGAAATGGCATTAATGTTGCTCCCCCATATGTTACATTATATTGGTTGAATACATAATTCATGGATTCATAATGATGTTTTTATAATGATGAATTCATGGAAAATATGAACTAATCATTAATGTTTAAATTATTAAAATTTAATAAATTACATGTTTAGTATTTATTGGATGCTATTGATATTTAATTTAGAAAGTGTAACTAAAGTAATAGAGTATAGAAGTGAGGGAAATGAAAATAAATAACAATTGAGATAATAGAAGAAAGAACTTTAGATGTGTAATTTTGTCATCTAAACTTTGATTATTATAAGGAATATATAACTACTAAAATGTTACCTTGGATATGCCCATGTTTCAGTCTGCCCAATGGCTCCTCTGAATCTCTCTGACTAATATTGATAATATTAGGTACCTACCTAGTGGTATTATCTAAAATTGTTTATAGATAATCTATTTTATCTATTAACTAAAGCCATTTACAAAACAATAATATATTTCTAAATTATTAAAAATAAATATAAACTATATTGTTCAATGAAAGAGAAATTTTATAATAATAACTAACTTGAAATTATTAATCCATGATGGGTGTAATGTACTTGACTTCCAATAGATTTGTCATTTTTCATAAATACCTTCAACTTCATAAGAAAATTCAGTCTATAATGATAGGTATAGGCTCGCTTAGTCATGTAAATTTATTGTCCCTCTATTATCATTCTTTCCTCCATAGAATATAATTGCCTATATCAGATGGAAAATAAAAGTACAATTACAAATATGACATAGTTGAGTAACCAGGAGATAAGAAATAGAACTAGTCCACAAGTATCAATGAAAGTAACTCAAATCATTCCATCTACCTTTAATCACTAATTGCTATTAGATTTTGGTTTATTGTTATTATGAAACATCTTGTTTATGAAAATAATTCACAAATTTTGTATATTTCTTCTCTTTCAATGTTTTCTAGAATGAAACATACCTCCTTTAGGACTCCAGAGCAACAATGCATAGAGATGACCTTAAACAAGCTACAACATCTATATATGCAACTTCCATAAAACTTGAGAACTCATCTAAAGTCCTACTTTCAATTGGTCAGAGAACTCTTATTGATGGGATATTTAAACTAAATATTAGTGTATAGGTATGTTTATTAATTACAAAGAGCATTATTATTTGAATATGCAATATTACTGAGGATGATCGCGAATGATTACCTGTATGTACAAGAACTCATCATAGTAGAACTTTTATATTTCTAGTATATAGGGATAGAATTATTTAAAAGTATGTATAGCTACAAGTTGCTTGTAAATCTCAGTAAGATGATAGCAAGGTATAGTTGTAGTGACATAGATAATTTGTATTATGAAAGGATCTTACGTTGGCTTAATACAAAATTATGACTTTCCTAAATACGTCTACTTAATTTTTTACTATTGTAAGCAATACCATAGGCAGTTTATAAATTTATAAACATTACCAAATTAAATAATGGTATATAAGGTTCAACATTATAACAAACGATGGTATTGAATTTTTATTAAGTGAAATTATGCAACAACTCAATTCAATGTATATATTTATGAAATAACATGTTAGTATTTCAATAAGTTTTTAAATGTTTTTTTGGTTTCTGAATTTTGTGAACAAGTTTAATCACACATTCATGTAGTGATTTATGTCTTACAATACGTATGAATAAAGGAAATAGCTTTGTAGCCAACCTTTGGTAGCTATTAGTGGCCATCCATACTATTTTTGTTTATAGTAATGATTCCTAATAATGGCCACGTAAGGTTTCCATATAGACTTTCAAAAAACATTGATATGGAAATCAATTGCTATTTATATGGCCTTTGTTTTCTATTGGATTCTTTAGATTGGCCATTGATAAATTAGAGGTCATTTTTAACCAAAACTCATAGAAAGAAATTGCTAAGGATTGTAAATTTGTAATGATAAATAAGAAATTATAACAAAGTTATAAATGAGAGAACTAATTGTTAAAAAACATAGATAATAGATTTTTAATTTTTTTATCTATGAAATTTATGTTCAGCAATATTAGACCTTCCTTATGATGGTTTTATAAATATTTAGAAAAGAAAGGCATCAGTGGTGTTTCGACTTTAGCTATAGTTGAACTTTATTAGTTAAATAATCTCTTTTTCCATAATGGCTTAATTATTGTTAGTGGTCAATGGTTCACTCATTGTTCTGAGAAACAAAGTTTCACCCATAGCTAGTTTGCTCGTAAACATTAACATAATTTACCAAACAAGAATGTATTCAATTCTTCTCACAATATGTATGCCCCCTTTTTGTAGATGCCTATATTTTCATTGGTTGGTTGGTATGCACAAATAAGCAATCTTTTATAAGCTTAACATAGTTTATCGTATTTTGATGCACTAATGTGTTTCTTATATTATTTATGCTTTCCTTAGTATTTAAGTGACCACATTTTCAATTGTATTCTTTGATTTAGGATTATATAATATGAACACAATCAGTGCACTAAAG
Source organism: Erythroxylum alaternifolium (assembly GCA_027478495.1). Classification (NCBI taxonomy): domain Eukaryota; kingdom Viridiplantae; phylum Streptophyta; class Magnoliopsida; order Malpighiales; family Erythroxylaceae; genus Erythroxylum; species Erythroxylum alaternifolium. The sequence goes on along the minus strand of JANIIA010255358.1, from coordinate 19,290 downwards.
TGTGTCCACTAATATATATAATGGAAAAACTTGGTTACTGTCTCATGTGTCCAACTGTATACTTCCAACCTTTTTAAATTTTAATTGAAATGAAGTTTTCATTTCTTAGAATGGTGTTTACATTGTGAAATACTTTTAAAATTAAATTTTGTTTCCTTATTAGTTGTTGTACCCAAATAAGTTCTAAAAATACTTAGGTTATCCTACTCGCAAGTTTACAAGGTAGTTGTAGTGATTACCCAGGATTGTCTCTCACGGAGGCGAAATTGGTTCACTTAAATAAACCTTGAACAAAAATAAAAACAGATGCAATCCTAAACACTCTATCCCGATTTGTTGAGTGACGGCTTCAAAAAAATCACCAAATTAAACTGAAAAGTAAACGGAATTAATTGGGAGCAAAAACGAATAGATTAACCGAAGTGAAAAACATTTAAGAATTAATTTCACTAATTTAATCTTCTATGCATGACTAAGGGGAAATGATTGAGTAGTCGGCTCACTAAAATTAACAGTTAGACTCTAAGATCAACTCGAATAATAAACTAAGTCTAACTTTCCTATTCGACAAGTTATCATCCGAATTAATTATATAAACCTGACTATTAATTACCACTTAAGTTAATATATTTCTAATTTTTAACCTAAGCATCTATAGTTTCTTGTTCCATATTAAACTTCTTCTCTCGATATTTTATTTAATACTAAAATGATGCAAAGTTTGATCATGCTATTACTTCCATTCAGCTCAAAAACTATAGCAAACATAAGACAACAACACAGCCCCTCAATCATGCATATTTGACTAAAATAGCTATACTAATTCTCAACAAAAAAAGATCAGCCCATCAGGGAATATATCAAGATTCATCATATTCAAATGCTTCAATCCCATTTATCAGTATAGGAGAAGTATTTAAGTAGTAAACTAAGTAAATAACTGAAATGGACTACCAAAAGTTAACTGAGTATGAGTCTATCAACTATCAGAGGAGTAAATCCAATAAAACAATAAGGAAATAATGTAATAGATAGGAACAAAAAAGGCAAACAAGGATCAGATGAGGGAGTTATAGCGGTTTTCTGCCACTCTCAAGCCTTCTGCTTTTAGTTGATAATCACCCAGGCGACCGAATACTAACTTTGCTTTCACCTTTCTACTTTTCTTCTTCTTCACCTCACCTAACTACTCTCTCTTCTCTTCTCCGCCTTCTTTCTTTCTCTCAGTTTTTGTCCCCAAATAAGTCTATGTGGTGTGAAAGGTGTGTATGATGGAATGTGGAATGTCAAATGTAGAATGTGTCGCCACCCTCCTTACTCTTTCTATTTGTATTCTGTTTTAGGTCTAGGTTTTCGAGTCGTCCCTTTTACACATGACAAGTAATAAATTGATTATTTAGAGGAAAAATGGTTCACAGGGGTGACAAGTTAAGTCACCCTATGAGGGCACTTGTCATGGTGGTGATAAGTTGGTGTTAGTCACGGTGGTGACAAGTTATGTCACCACTTTTCTTCTTTTTTTTCCTTTTCATTCAAAATTTATGATAACTTTTCCATCAACCTTCATGTAAAATTCACAAAATAATCCAATTCATGCAATATTTACACCATTTCCACTCAATTTATCTCACATTTGGATCAAAACATAAGGATTTGTAACCAATATCAAGATATGAAGGCATTTAAAAGCAATAGAAAATAGACACAACAAGTCACAGTCAGGGTTATGATTGTAATTGTTGACCGTATATCGTTCTTTTTCATGATACCTTTTTTTCTAAGACAATATATTCCTCATCCTATTATCAAACACATTGGAAATTTATAAAAAAAACTTCATAAATTTAGAAATACTTCAAAATGCCTCATAAAGCATCGAATCTTAACAATGTTGGATAGGGAATTTTTTTTTAGTAATGAATCAAAGCCAAAATTTGATCTAAAAGAAGTCAATGTCAATTAGGGCGACTTAAGGAGACAAGATGGGATAAAGAAGAGAAGGCTACATAGAGTAAATTATACCCAAGTCCATGCTAACAAAAATGATCTAATGCATAAGTTTATATTAATAGAAAGGAAAGAAATTGGCCAACCTATAAAGAGGTGGTTAAGAGGAAGGAATATTAACGATGCTAATTTGGAGTAGTTATGTAATCCAATAAAGAGGATGAAGAGAATAGGCAATAGTGTACATTATTACTTAGGATAAGAACAAACACCGTATAATCTTACAAAGAGGATGAAGATGAAAGAGAGCAATGTACAATATTACTTAGGATAGGAATAAACATTGTTTCATCATGATTCATGCCATAAGATAAGCATTCTGAGGAACTTATTAATAAAAAAAAGTTGATATTTAAATTCAACGGTCTTCTCATTAACATTTTACCATATCATCCTCATCATAAACTTGACATAATGGTCAAGTTATTCAGGTGAACTCCAATATTTTAAATACAAGGCAGTTTCCTAATTTTTTATTTCCTAAACTACTTATTTGTGTGCCTTATGTATTTTACTTAAGTTTTTAGGAGGCCTTACTATAATGATTTTCTCAACTTTTGCTTCTAGAGACATAATCTGGTATCTAGTCATCAAAAAAAATCAATGTTAATCGTGATCTTCTCATAGATGAAGTTTTTACTAGTTTACATTTAAATTACAAGGAAATCTAAGAGCTATACAACACTATTTAACATCATATATTCATTAACCATAAGAATTTTTCAATTGGGTGCATAAGAAATTTAGATATATTGATTAAGCTTCTATATGGGAAATTTAAAAAAATTATTATTTTATTGGGTAATTTTAAAGTGGTGGCCATGTGTAAAGGAAAATTTCAAATCATCTCTAAGCAATTTAAAATATGAACATCAATTTAGTTAATGAATTGATGTGTGTTAGTAGGGATTGATCAACTATTTTTTCATTATAGGACCTGTCTTACTATACTAACGTGGGTTGCACCATGATTGAGAATAGAAGGAAGCCATTATTTTTAAAGAAACTGAAAATTTTATAGACTAAATATGATCATTGTCTTCTATTGAATTATAGAGATTATAATGAATTAATGCATTATGGTGGATGATACATTGTATAAGGATTTACTCAATCCAATAAGCTTAATTTGCTAAATTTCTAATGTATTCAAGTTTTGACAATAACCAAGTTTCTTATCCTGACGTTCTTAATCTTAAATAAGTTTGTTTCAACATCTCTTCTCAACCAAATGCTGGAGTATTTCCAAAATCATGTCAATATCGGCAAATGAGAGATTACAGTTTAGGTGAAATTTCGTTATAACATGTTATTTGTTCCAATTTAAGGAGCTTATCCTTTTCTTATTTTTCTCTAATCTTATATTTGGGATTCTTAATAGGTCTAAAATTTGAGATCCTAATGTATCCAGATCAATGAGCTGAGGCTCACGATATCCCTAAACTTTTTCTTAAAATCCCTTTGGTGAATTGCAAATAACAAATAGAGATACTCGGTAAAGTTTTTAACTGAATTGTGTGGCCATTATATAATGTAGTATCTATATTACTGATTGAAATGAGCATATAGTCATTTGATTAAACCACACAATATTTCACTTTGATAATGCAAATGTAAATATTTAATGTGTTCTAATAGATTTCACCAAATATCAAACTATGAGAAATCAGCTGCATCAAATAAAATATATAACCTGAATGATCATCATATCTTCATTTGAACTAATTCTCTCATGTACACTTAGCTTCTTTGTATACAATTACCAAAAGGTAAGCTGAAAATAAATAAGCTAAGAGGGAATTTTTGACCTTAACATTTATATCTAAATATAAAATAGAATATAACGTTTTGTTGTGTTCAAAATGTACTCCACTATTTTAAAATATCTAAATTATATAGACAGAATATAGATGAAGGTATAACTCTATCATTTTTCTACCACATCATTGTTGATATGGCATAAATATAATGATCTTTAATTAAATTATAGGCCCAAAATGCCACATATATGTCATTTGGAATCCACAATACTTTTAAAGTTTGATCTATAATTAAAAAATTTTAATATATTTGATAATTTTTCATAATAAATATTACTAATTACATAATAATATAATTAATCCCCTAATTTGAAACTCAATTTAATCATAACAAGATTTTATAAAAACTCAAATCTTATCCAAATATAACCCTAACCCTAAATTAATTCCTAATTTTTCCTAAATGATTTCCCTTTTATCTTCGTCTTTAGTTGCCTGCCATTTCAAGTTGCTCCATTTACATTTCCATTTATAAAGGGTTAAAATTGAATCATTTTAAAACTTTAGGGTGTATTTTGAACAGTGTAAAACATTAAGGTCCATTTTTTAGTACAACTCAGCATCATTAACTAGAGTAGAGAAACTCTGGTTCAACATTTATTCCTCCTTATTCCATTTGCTTCCTTCATTCTGTTACAATACCTTTGTTGCATTTCATTTCTATTCTCCTTCTTTTCCTTTTTGATCATTTTATTATATCCATGTGTCCCTAATTTCCTATGTAATCCTCTCTTCCTATCTATAGCCTTTCAATTACTATACCTAAACTTATCATTCATTTCTTGATAGTTCTCGCTTATGGATTTGGTACTACCACTCTCTTCATCTTCCTCTAACTCTAAAGCCACCACCTTTTCAAAATACTCATCTTTTGATTCTCCAATACCATCCTTCACTTATGTTAACCAAACACACAAACATCATAGCCCTACTTCCCCCGAAGTTACTCCTATAAAACACCTCAAAATAACTCAAAGCCTAAACCTTCCCCTTCCTAATTCTAGTTGTCCCTTAATCCTAAGTTTATAAAAACCTTGTAGCCACAAAAGGGATATTCTTCCTCCCACAATTGCATTGATAATAGCTACCCATCCCTCCTCTTCTTCCTTACCCCCTATTCCTTCGCTTCCTCTTCAACCCTCGACACATTTGGAGCAAACTTCCATTAATGCATTTAATTTGCAGAAAATGTGGATCGTTATGTTAAACGATATGCAGAGTAAGAGAAACACCTCTCTTTGACTTATTTTCCATTTTCCAAAGACAATAATAATATAATGGTTGAACCAATGTGGAAAATTACAAAAAAAAGTGCAACAAAATTGAAAATTTTCATCATAGCATTATTTTGGGAAAAAGGGTGCCTTTTACACACATGTAAAAGATAGCCCAATCGCTCTAAAACAAATTTGAGCTCCAACAAGTTCTCATTTCTAAAAATGATGTCTTCCTGCTCAAATTTGACTCTACTAAAGTATTAGATTTTGTGCTTGAATCGGGGCAATAGAGATTTAATGGAAACCAAATGGAAACCAAAACATGGCAGCCAGGTTTCATTCCTAACTAGGTAAAAATTAAAATAGTACCAATTTGGGTTAAACTCCACAATGTCCCTTTAGAATTCACCGTTGAAGGGTTGGGGCTATATAGTATGTTTAGTTGGTAAGCTTTTATTTATGTATTCTATGACTGTAAAAATGCACATAATAAATTATTGAAGAATTATAATATCTGATTTCCAAAAAATATATAGGGTTAGAACCCCAGATCAAGCATTGCATATACATGCATAACATTAGCATTCACACACGAATTATATTTGTACACATTACAAAGATAGCATATGCACTTAATTGACTTATCCTAGGGTATGAAAGATTTTAAAGTGACTATGATGTGAATTGTGAATTGTTATGTCTTGCATTTTAGTTTGATTAGATTCCAATTAGTAAATTGGAATTAATTGTTATTAATTAGGAGATTGATGAATTAATATGTACAACTAGATTAAAAATTCCAAGTGGTAGGATAAATTAATACATTAAAAATTAAGATGATTACGCATATAATTGAGTGACATTTGGCATAGTTAATTAATTGACAAATAGATCAACTATTGTGTGACACGTGGACTAATTATAATGAGACATATGGACTAATTAACTGGTGACATATGAAAACTTAATGTGTGGATTAATGGTAGCATATGAAATGGACCACTGGATTCCATGCCTTAAAACATATGTCTTAGAAAATTGGTGACACCTACCATATTGATGAAGCAAATTCTAGTAGCAACGTTTCTGTTGTTTCCCTCACCTTTCTCTACCAAAATTGCTTTAAACATTTCTCTGTATTCTAGTCTTTACTCTAGCTAAATTGGTACATGAAATTCACACCTTAACCTACCACAAAATAGCCAAAAAACTAGCTGTTTGTTGTCTTGTGTTTTTATCGAAACTAGCTCATCTTCACTTTGAGTTTGTGATGAATTTTTCCTACCTAGAGGGCTAGTATAATCTAGAGTTTTGAGCTAAATTGAAAGCCTAATAAGCAAGTAGAAATTTGATCCTTATGGCATGCTTAGTAGTATGTGAATCATGCTTGAATTAGAATGAAATGCATATTGGTGATGATATGTGCTGGAAATATGTTGATTGAACTTGGAAGTTTTCTATGCTTGCTCTTGATGTATAAAAACCATGGGATATAGATTGATTCATGGATGAATTAAGTCTAGATTTGAAGTATAATAAAGGTGGATTTATGCTAAAGAAAGATGTTAATAAGTGTTCTTGAATTGAGAAATAACTAGGACTATAGGCATCATAATGTAAGATAGTTTCTGGTTTGACTTTTAATGAATGAAAGACAATGATTTGTGACTACCAATTAAATAATTTTGAACTATAATTGGAGATGATATTGAAGAGGAATTGGAGTATAATTGAGGTCTAGTTGATGGACTATAAAGAAAATGTTTTGAATTTGGTATAAAGATGATAAAATCTAGAAAAAAATATTGAATGGATACTTTTCTGGTCTGTTTTTACATATATGAAAATGGTAGTTTTTGGACTATTGTATGGATGATTTAAGTTGGGAATTAAAGTATAATCTGAAAATTTTGAGCTGTAGGTGTATTGTAAAAGAATGAATGTTAATGACATAAGTGAGTAAAATTTTGTAACCCTTAGTGTAACCAATTTGGAATTTTAATTATCCTAAAATGAAGTAACCTTAAGTGACATGAAATCTGGAAATTTTCAGATGTTAGTGATGTCTTTAAGCATGTTAAATTCGTGAGGTATTGACGGTAGAAAAGTTACACACATTAGTGATGTTGATGACAAATTCTAGAATTTTAATTTTAGCCTTGCGTACATGTTGAACCAGCTAGGAAGTTTCACTCTAAATTGGTATATTTGGACTTGATTAAGGCTAGGAATGAGCCTGGATTGTTGCTTGACTAATTGGTTAAGATCTTGATAAGTTTATGTAGTTAATTGATGTCATAATCTAAAGAATGGGTTATTTTTATGTGTTGAGTTCAAATATGGAAATTTTGATTTGTTAAAGGAATAAATGAGTTCTTTTAATGTAACCATGTTCTTTAGGACATGAATAATATGTATAAGGTATTAATGAATGAGTATTGAAGAACATAGGGTATTTATGAATGATAATTAGGTGAATGTAAGAGTATATGTTACTGGATAAAATTTAGTGATTGTATAGATTTAGCTTGCTAAAATTTCAGATTTAAAGTATCAATTGTGTATATGTATTATAAGAAGCTTTTGGATCATGGAAATGTTCAAGGATAAGTATACAAATATGATGTTGATTGGTTAAGATATTTGAATAAGGTTACATACCCGAGAAAGGTTAATTGAGCATGCGTTGAACCTGTCACATATATGTATGTGCATAAGTGAATGTGTATTTGATTGATCGACTTTGTAATGTGAATTATGTGTGTATTGTATGATGTATAGATGCTCAAATCCATACCATCATCAAGACATTATCGGTCCATCCAGGCAATAGGGTATACTAGAGCGTACTATGAGTAACTTAGATGTTCTCACTAGGATTGACTTATCTCTGTTTAATTCCCAATTATTGAATTGTTAATGATTTGATTGTGGTTGTGATAATTCTGGACATTCATAGTCTGAGGAGATTGATATTTTGGAATGTATTGGGAGTATTCTATTTGCATCTGAATTTTGAAAAAAATATTTGTGTACTCAAGAAAGTTGAATGCTGGACTAAAATCTGATGAACCTAAGATTCTGTCTGTGCATCACAAATAAATGATATTGTTAGAATATTTTGTGATTTGATGAATCACATTAATATCTATAATTAGATAAAGGCGTTGTGGCCGGAGTAGCCAGTTTGAAAGAGCTTTAAGCTTAAAAATCTATAATTTGCATGTAGAGCCTGGTTCCATGATTAATGAGCCCAGTACCCACAATGGGTACGAAACAGTATCTGTATCTGAAAGACGCTCGGTCAAAACAAATAATAAAAAATGTAGAGTCTCATATCCATATGCATTTGTACATTTATGATTATGAATTATATGATCATGAATCCATTTCTAAATTGTGATGAAAATGTGATATGCCATATTTTTGTAATTGTTGATAAAATGATTGATTGGAATATGCATGATCTGAAAGAGTATATGATATGTGTGGCATTTAGTATGCCTTATTGAGATAAGAAATGTTGTGAACTTGGATAGATATAACATATTTGTCTTTTTGTCATGAATGAGCACATTAATGATGGTTCACTCACTGAGTTTGAAAAACTCATCAAAAATTGCAACGTGACTTTCCCGATACGAGAAAGGAGACATAGTTTCTAAGACAAACTTGTACTGTTGATTTTGGACTAAAGAATGGCTCAAAGGTCAATCAGCTAACATCTGAGGAGTAATATAATGTTTTATATAGTTTTTTTATGTCATGTAGATTTTTGTATGAAGAGTAGTAACCTCTTAGATACTTTGATAATGTAAATATTTGTTTAAAATAAAGTACTGCTATAATGTAAATCTTGTTAATAAATGAAATGAGGAGTTGAGTTTTTAAGTATTGTGTTATTCTGTATGATGTTATATAAGTGATTAGGATTGCTATAACATGTCATTATCATAGGATATGTACTTGAATGTCCTCTGGATGTTCAGGTATATACTCTATAGTAGCGGGGTGTTACATTTTTAGTATCAGAGCATGGTTTGGCATCTATAGGGACAGATATAAGAGTGTTTAGACATGAGATAATGAGAGATTCGTATAGTGATCATAATTAATTTTGTTATAGGTCATCCGCTATAGGAGATCAACTTGGAGAGTCAGCTGACATAGAGTCTATAGGAGCCAATAGAGAGTCTCTTATACCTGAGTTTGCACAAATGCCTCCGAGAATCCCAAAGAGGAGGGAAAGGAGATATGATAAGCTTAAGTGGTAGGGGGTTGTAGACTTCTACGGAAGTACAGACCCTGTTGAAGCAGAAAGATGGTTAAAGAGAACTGAACGAGTGTTTGATCAGATGGATTAGATGAGATTTGATTACGCAGTCTCACTTCTGTAAGGTCCAGTATATTAGTGGTGGAAGACTATTCCCAGCAATGTTGCTCGACCTTGTGGACTGAAGTGGGAAGATTTTCTGAAGGTTTTTTGAGAGAACTATATGCCTAAGATCTATTTGGATCGAAAGATGAAAGAATTTTTAGATATGAAGCAAGGCAGTCTCACAGTACCAGAGTATGAGATAAAATTCAATGAATTAATGGGATATGCAATTGCATTAATCCCAACGGAGGAGGACAAGTGTAGGAGGTTTGAAGTTGGGTTGAGCATGGAAATCAGAACGAGGCTATCCATTTCTAATTTGGGTAGTTTTAAGAAACTACGAGCCTTGATCAGAATTGAACAGTTGTTAAAAGATGGTCAAGGGGAGTACAGACAGGAGGCTAAAGTGAAGAGACAAGTTGAGTCTCAAGCTAATTCTGGTAGAAGTTTCAGTAAATTTCAGAATAGATCATCTTGATTCCAGACTAAATTAAGACAATCGGGGTTTCAACTGAGAGGTGGATTTGTTCAGACTGGTAAAGCTAGAGGCCAAGTGCCCTCCTGGCAGTCCCAACAGATGCCTAATTGTGAACACTGCGGTAAGAAGCATGGTGGGGAGTGTAGGAGATTATCAGGAGCCTGTTTCTGTTGTGGCTCTATAAAGCATCAAATCAAAGATTATCCAGAGACATTGGGACAACAGTCTGGAATTAGATGAGAAACAATAACTGAGATGACAATCTAGCAGAGTAAAGCTATTGAGTCAGTACAAAGAGGCAGAACATAATCAGCAGGGACTAATGTCAGGACTAAGGTACGGAGTAACCAGTCACAATCTCAGGCCAGGGTTTATGCCACCACAAGATAGGAGGCACAGAACTCCCCAGATGTGGTAGTAGGTGTGTTGAATGTTTTTAATTTTAAAACATTTGCATTGGTAGATCTAGGATCTACACATTTTTTTATCGCATTGCATCTGGCATCTAGACTGCACTGTGAGAGAGAGATGTTAAAATGTGGATTAGAGGTGAGTACACCAGTAAGTAGTACTCCAGTGATTGGCGAGGTATGTAAAGGGTGTAGCATTTAAATTGATCAGGCAGAGTTAGAAGCTGATTTGATTGTATTGCAATTAAAGGAAATAGATATTATTCTAGGCATGGATTGGCTCACTGCACATAGAGCTGTGATGAACTGTTACACTAAAGAGGTCATTCTTGAATCTCCTAATCAGCCGAGAGTAGTATTTCGAGGAGTTAGTCAAGCAGTGCCTGCCCGATTAATTTCATTCATGAGTGCTTTAAGATTGATTCGAAGAGGATGTGAGGCTTATTTGGCTCATATAGTTGATACCCGAAATGAAAAGACCATTCAAGATATTTATATTGTTAGGGATTTTTTGGATGTGTTTCTCACTGAATTACTAAGTTTACCTCCAGAAAGTGAAGCGGAGATAACTATTGACCTTGTTATAAGTATCACTCCTATATTAATTCCTCCATATAGGATGGCACTTGTAAAAGTGAAAGAACTGAAGACCCAGTTATAAGAGTTGTTAGATAAATGTTTTATCAGGCCCAGTGTGCCACCTTAGGGAGCTTGGATATTGTTTGTGAAAAAGAAGGATGAGACTTTGAGATTGTGTATTGACTATAAACAGTTGAATCCAGTGACAGTGAAAAACAAGTATCCTTTATCGAGGATAGATGATTTGCTTGATCAGTTGCAAGGAGCTCAGGTGTTCACTAAACTTGATTTAAGGTAAGGGTATTATTAGTTAAAGATAGCAGAGGTTGATGTACTGAATAGTGCATTCAGAATGAGATACGGGCACTTCGAGTTTTTTGTGATGTCGTTTGGGTTGACAAATGCTCCGGTAACTTTTATGACTTTAATGAATAAGGTATTCCAACTTTATTTAGATCTTTTTGGGATTGTGTTTATTGATGATATTTTGGTGTATTCAAAGTTTAGAGAGGAGCATACTGAAAATCTGAAGTTAGTCCTACAAATAATGAGAGGGAAGTAATTGAAATTCAGTAAATGTGAATTTTGGCTTGATCAAGTAGTATTCTTAGGTCACATAGTTTCTGGACAGTGCATTCAAGTAGACTCAAAGAAAGTAGAATCATTGATGAAGTGGGAAGCGCTGAGAAATATGACTAAGATCTGAAGTTTCCTTAGATTATCTGGTTACTGTAGGAATTTTGTCGAGAGTTTTTTACTGATCTCAATCCCTTTGATAAAACTTTTGAGAAAGAATGTATCATTTGAATGGACTAATGAATGTCAGAGAATTTTTAAGGAGCTTAAACATCAGTTAACTACAGCACTAATGTTAACAATTCTATCTAGATCTGGAGGATATATAGTGTACAGTGATGCTTCACATCAGGGGCTAGGATGTGTTCTGATGCAGTAGCATATGCATCGAGATAGTTGAGGTCTCACTAGTTTAACTATCCAGTACATGATTTAAAGCTTGCTACAGTAGTATATATTTTGAAGATTTCGATAAACTAACTATATGGTGAAACTTTTCAGGTATTCACTGATCAGAAAAGTTTGAAATATTTATTGAGTCTGAAAGAGTTGAATATGAGACAGTGAAGATAGATAGAATTGTTGAAGGACTGTAATTGTACAATTGAACATCATCTTGGTAAAGCTAATATGGTAATTGATGCATTAAGCTAGAAATTCAGTATGGCTTAAATTTAGACATTTAGGTTACAGAGCTTAGTTCAATTAAAAGCATTGAATGTTGAGTTGAATTTGGAGCAGAATGAAGCATTGATAGCCATATTAAAGTTAAGACTTATATTACATCAAAAGATAAGAAAGGCTCAAAGTAAGGATCTTGAATTAGTGAAGCTTATTGAGAAGTTGAAAGTGAATCTGAATTTTGAATTTAAATTGAGGAATGAGACACTGTGGTTGAAACGGAGGTTGTATGTACCCAATATTAAGGATCTAAGGAAAGCAATTCTGGAGGAAGCACACTTAGTAGCTTATGCTATGCATCTTGGTACTACCAAGATGTATAACATGCTGAAGAAGCAATTTTGGTGGCCAGAGATGAAGAGAAAAGTGACTGACTATGTTTCTTAATGTTTAATTTGCCAACAGATTAAGGCAGAACATAAGACTCTAGTTGGTAAGTTACAGTCACTACCTATTCCAGAGTGGAAATGGGAGAGGATTACTATGGATTTCATAATGGGTTTGCCAAGGACTCCAAGGCAACATGATTCCATATGCGTCATCATGGATAGATTAATCAAGTCGACTCATTTCTTACCAGCGAGATAGAATAACTCACTATATTAGTTAGCTCGGAGATATATGAATGAGATAGTGAGGTTACATGGAGTTCTAGTATCCATTATATCAAACAAGGATTCTAGATTTACCTCAAGATTTTAGGGTAGTTTACAGACAACTTTGGGTATAAAGTTGAACTTTAGTACTATATTTCATCCTCAGACAGATGGACAGAGTGAAAGGATGATTAACACTGCCGAGGATATGCTTAGAGCTTATATTTTGGAGTTTCAAGGAGCCTGGGATCAATATGTAGCTCTGATTGAATTTGCTTATAACAATTAGTATCATAGTAGTATCAGTATAGCACCGTACGAGGCACTATTTGGCAAAAAGTTTCATTCGCCTCTATCTTGGGATAAAAAGGGTCTAAGGATTGTTGAAGGCCCAGAACTGATCCAAGATACTATTAATAAAGTGAAATTAATCCGAAGTAGAATTAAAGCAGCATAAGATAAACAGAAGAGTTATGTGGATCAGCATAGGAGAGACATGGAGTATCAGGTGGGAGATAAGGTATTTCTGAGAGTATCGCTTTGACGAGGAGTGGTGAGGTTAGGTAAAAAGGGTAAGCTCAAACCTAGATACATTGGTCCATGTGAGATCACAGAGAGAGTTGGACCATTGGCCTATAAATTAGCACTACCTACTGAAATAACTTAGATACATAATGTGTTTCATGTGAGTATGCTTAGGAGATATCGATCTGATCCGACGCATGTGTTACCAATTCAAGAAATCAAAATTGCAAGTAATTTGAGTTATGTTGAGGAAAGATAGTGGGCTATCGGACTAAACAATTGAGAAACCGAGTGATCCCATTAGTTAAAGTCCCTTGAAGGAATCATTCGAGTGAAGAAGTTATATAGGAAACGGAGGAGAACATGAAGAGACAATACCCCTACCTATTTCATCAATCAGGTAAGAATTTTGAGGACAACATTTCTTAAGGGGGAGAATTGTAATATCCCACTTCCGAAACATGCTTAGGGTTAGAACCCTAGATCAAACATTGCATATACATGCATAACATTAGCATTCACACATGAATTATATTTTTACACATCACAAAGATAGCATATGCACTCAATTGACTTATACCGGGGTATGAAAGATTTTGAAGTGACTATGATGTGAATTGTTATGTCTTGAATTTTGGTTTAATTGGATTCCAATTATTAAATTGGAATTAATTGTTATTAATTATGAGATTGATGAATTAATATGTACAATTGGATTAAAATATGCCAAGCGTTAGGATAAATTGATACATTAAATATTAGGATGATTACATCTGTAATTGAGTGACATTTGGCATAGTTAATTAGTTAACAAATGGACCAATTATTATGTGACATGTGGACTAATTGTAATAAGACATATGGACTGATTAATTGGTGACATATGGAAACTTAATATGTGGATTAATGACAGCATATGAAATGGGCAAATGGATTCCATGCCTTAAGACATATGTCTTTGAAAATTGATGACACCTAGCATATTGATGAAGCAAATTCTAGTAACAACGTTTCTGTTGTTTCCCTCACCTCTCTCCACTGAAATTGCTTCAAAATTTTCTTTATATTCTAGTCTTTACTCTAGCTAAATTGGTACACCAACTTCACAACTGAACTGCCACAAAATAGCCAAGAAACTAACCATTTTTGGTCTTGTGTTTTTACCGAAACTAGCTCATCTTCACCTTGAGTTTGTGATGAATTTTGCCGACCTAGAGGGCTAGTATAATCTAGAGCTTTAATCTGAATTGAAAGCCTAATAAGTAAGTAGCAATTTGATCCTTATGGCATGCTAAGTAGTATGTGAATCATGCTTGAATTGGAAGAAATGTATTTAATGTTGGTGATGATATGTGCTGGAAATATGTTAATTGAACTTAGAAGTTTTCTATGCTTGCTCTTAGTGTATGAAAACCGTGGAATATAGATTGATTCATGGATGAATTAAGTCTGGATTTGAAGTATAATAAAGGTGGATTTATGCTAAAGAAAGATGTTAATTAAGTGTTCTTGAATTGAGAAATAACTAGGACTATATGCATGATAATGTAAGATAGTTTTAAGGCATGAAAGACAATGATTTGTGAGCTATCAATTGAATAATTTTGAACTAGAATTGGAGATGATTGTTGAATGCTGGACTTAGGTTTGATGAACATGTGACTCTTGACTGTGCATCATGAATAAATGTTATTGACGGCATATTTTGTGATTTGATGCATCACATTGATATGCATGATCAGATAAAGGCATTGTGACCAAAGTAGCCAGCTTGAAAGTGCTTAAAGCTCATAACTCTACACATAAAGCTTGGATCCGTGATTAATGAGCCCGATATCCTTAATGGGTATGGGACAGTTTCTAAAAAGAGCCCCATATCCATAAGGGATATGAGACAGTGAAAGGTGCTCGGTCATAACAAATAAAAATGAAAGCAAAGTCTCATATGCATCTGCATTTATATATATACATGATTGTGAATACATTTCTAAAATTGTGATGATTAAGTGATATGCCATATTTTTGTAATTGTGGATAATGTGATTGATTGATATAAATGTTCAAATTATGCTTAAAAAGAGTATATGAAATGTTTGAAATTCAATATGTCTTGTTGAGATAAGGAATGTTGTTAATTTGGTTATATTTGAGATATTTTTGTATTTCTCATGAGTGAGATCATCAATGATGGTTCACTCAATGAATTCGCAAAATTCATCAAAATTACAATGTGGCTTTTCAGGTATGAGAGAGGAGACCTAGTTCTTAAGATACTCTAGACGAACGTTTTCGATTAAGAAATGATCAAAGGTCTATTAGCTGACATCTGAGGAGTAGTGGAATGTTTTTATGTAGTTTTCATATGTCTTGTAGAAATTTTGTATAAAAAGTTGTAAACTCTTAGATACTTTTGATGATGTAAATATTTGTTTAAATGACTACAGTATAAATTATGTTAGTAAATGAAATGAGGAGTTGAACTTTTTAAGTATTGTGTTATTCTGTATGATGCCATATAAGTAAATATAACTTCTCTAACATGCCACTGTCATAGAATATGTACTTGAATGTCCTATAGATGTTCAGGTATATACTCTGTAGTAGTGGGGTGTTACATTTTTGGTATCAGAGCATGGTTTGGCATCCATAGGGACAGATATAAGGACATTTAGACATGATATATAGTGAGAGATCCATATAGTGATCACAATTATTTTTGTTATAGGTCATCCGTTATAGGAGATCAAGTTAGAGAGTCAGCTGACATAGAGTTTGTAGGAGCCAATAGAGAGTCTCATATACCTGAGGTTGCACAAATGCCTCCGAGAGTTCCTGAGAGAAGGGAAAGGAGGTATGATAAATTGAGAAAGCAGGGGGCTGTGGACTTCTATGGAAGTATAAACCCTGCTAAGGAAAAAGGATGGTTAGAAAGAATTGAAAGGGTATTTGATCAGATGGAATGTGAGTCAGATGAAAGATTTGACTTTGCAGTCTTGCTTCTGTAAGGTCCAACATATCATTAGTAAAAGATTGTTCCTAATAGTTCCTCCTGACCTTGTGGATTGAAGTGAGAAGATTTTCTGAAGGTGTTTCGAGAGAACCATATGCCTAAGATCTATCTGGATTGAAAGATGGAAGAATTTCTGGAGCTGAAGTAAGGCAATCTCAAAGTAGTAGAGTATGAGATAAAATTCAACGAATTAATGGGGTATGCAACTGCATTAATCCTAATTAAGGAGGATAAGTGTAGAAGTTTTGAAGATGGATTGAACATGGAAATCAGAATGAGGCTAGCCATTTCTAATTTAGGTAGTTTTATGGAACTATGAGCAACCTCGATCAGAATTGAATAGTTATTAAAGGATGGTCAGGGAAAGTATAGACATGAGTTTAGAGCAGAAAGGGTGAATCTCAGGCTAATTTTGCCAGAAGCTTCAACAAACGCCAGAATGGATCATTTTGATCCCAGACTAGATCAAGACAGTCAAGGTTTAGGCCAAGAGGTAGATTTGTTCAAATTGGTAGAGGTAGAGGACAAGTACCCTCCTGGCAGTCCCAACAAATGCCTAATTGTGAATACTATGGCAAGAGGCATGGTGGAGAGTGTTGGAGGTTATAGGAAGCTTGTTTTTATTGTGGCTCTATTCAGCATCAAATGTGGGATTGTCTTGAGACTTTAGGACCACAGTCTAGAATGGGAAGAGGAACAGTGATTGATAGAATGGTCTAAAAGAGCAGAGCTACTAGATCAGCACAAAGAGGTAGACATAGAGGCCGAACACAACCAGCAGGGCCTAGTGTTAGGATTGAGGTGCGAAGTAACTAGCCGCAGTTTTAGGCCAAGTTCTATCCCATTACCAGACAGGAGGCATAGAACTCCCCAGATATGGTAGTAGGTGTGTTGAATGTTTTTAATTTTGAAGCATTTGCATTGGTAGATCCATGATCTACATGTTCATTTTATCGCACCACATCTGGCATCTAGATTGTATTATGAGAGAGTGATGTTGCAATGTGAATTAGAGGTGAGTACACTAATAGGTAGTACTATAGTGATTCGTGAAGTTTATAAAGGGTGTATGATTTGGGTTAATCAGGCAAAGTTAGAAACTGATTTGATTGTATTACAGTTAAAGGAAATAGATATTATTCTAGGCATAGATTGGCTCGCTGCTTATAGGGCTGTGATGAATTGCTATACTAAGGAAGTCATTACTGAATCTCCTAGTCAGCCGAGGATAGTGTTTCGAGGAGTTAGTCAAGCAGTGCTAGCCAGACTGATCCGAGATGGATATGAGGCTTATCTGACCCACGTAGCTAATACCCAAAATGAATAGACCATTCATGATATTCTTATTATTAAGGATTTCCTAGATATGTTTCCTACTGAGTTATCGAGTTTACCCCTAGAAAGGGAAGCGAAGTTTACCATTGACCTTGTTTCAGGTACCGCTCCTATATCAATTCGTCCATATAGGATGACACCTGTAGAAAAAAAGGAACTGAAGACCCATTTACAAGAGTTGTTAGATAATGGTTTTATCAGGCACAATGTGTCACCTTGGAGAGCTTCGGTATTGTTTATGAAAAAGAAGGATGAGACTTTGAGATTGTGTATTGACTATAGACAATTGAATCGAGTGATAGTAAAGAACAAGTATCCTCTACAGAGGATAGATGATTTGGTTGATCACTTATAGGGAGCTCAAGTGTTCACTAAACTTGATTTAAGGTCGGGGTAATATCAGTTGAAAATAGCTAAGGTTGATGTACCGAAGAGTGCTTTTAGAATGAGATATTGGCACTTCGAGTTTTTGATGATGCCTTTTGGGTTGACAAATGCCCCAGCATCATTTATGGCTTTGATGAGTAAGGTATTCCAACCTTATTTAGATCGTTTTGTGAATGTGTTCGTCAATGAAATTTTGGTGTATTCGAAAAATAGAGAAGATCATTCTGAACACTTGAGATTAGTTCTATAGATAATGAGAGAGAAACAGTTGTATGTCAAATTCAGTAAATTCTTAATCAAGTAGTATTCTTGGGTCACATAGTATCTGGACAGGGCATACAGGTTGATCCAAAGAAGGTAGAGGTAGTGATGAAGTGGGATGCTCCTAGAAATGTGATTGAGATCTGGAGTTTCCTTATACTAGGCGGTTATTACAGAAGGTTTATCGAGGGGTTTTCACTGATCTCATCTGCTTTGACAAAACTTCTGAGGAAGAATGTGCCTTTCAGATGGAATGATGATTGTCAGAGAAGTTTTGAGGAGCTAAAACATCAGTTAACTATAACACCGATGTTAGCTATTCCATCTAGAAATGGAGGATATATAAAGTATAGTGATGCTTCACACCAGGGGTTAGGATATATACTGATATAGCATGACAGAGTGATAGCATATGCATCGAGACAGATGAGGTCTCATGAGTTTAATTATCTGGTACATGATTTAGAGCTTGCTACTGTAGTATTTGCTTTGAAGATTTGGGGACACTACCTATATAGTGAAACTTTTCAGGTATTCACTGATCGTAAAAGTTTAAAAAATCTGTTGAGTTAGAAGGAGTTGAATATGAGACAAAGGAAATGGAAAGAATTGTTAAAGGGATATGATTGTACAATTGAGTATCATTCTTGTAAAGCTAATGTGGTAACTGATGCATTAAGTTGGAAACCAATAGCAGTATGGCTCAAGTATAGTTATCGAGGTTACCTAACTTAGTGAAATTGAGAGCATTGAATGTGGAGTTAAATTTGTAGCAGAATGAGGTATTGATAGCTACAATGAAGCTAAGACCAGTTTTACATGAAAGAATTAGTAAAGCCTAAAGTAAAGATCTGAAATTTGTGAAGCTTATTGAGAAGTTGAAAGTGAATCCGGATTCTGAGTTTGAGTTAAGAGATGATATATTGTGGTTGAAACAGAGATTGTGTGTTCCTAATGTAACACCCCACTCCCGCTGAACCCGAACCCGATATCGACAGTGATACCCGAGTCCGTGCCCCGCAAGGGTGAC
>JANIIA010254110.1:0-22768 GCA_027478495.1 Erythroxylum alaternifolium | reverse complement strand
TTTTGCCCTTCCTTATTCATGAAATTCCTACTAACTCCTTCTTTTAATTCATACCACCTTACAAAATTTATAATATACCATATTAACCTCCAAAAATTTCTAATTCATAAATTCTAATTTATTTTCATGCTTGATAATTTAATAAAATAATTAAAATAAAATAAAAAATAAAAATCCTAAAAGCGGGATCCAACATGGGAATATAACAAGGAATTAAATTTCAGGAAGCCATGGCCAATCTAAGAACTTTAAGAGAGTTGGCTGCTCCATATTTGACTCAAAGTCCTATATGCATCACTTTTCCAAATTTTGCTAAAAATGTTGCTTTTGAGCTTAAATTTGACCTAATCTATCTTTTGCCCAACTTTCATAGTTTTGCAGGTGAGGGCGCTCTTAAACATCTCAAGGAGCTTGATGTAGTCTATCTAAGCCTGAAACCTCCAGGGGTGATAGGCGAGTAGATATTGTTAAGGGCCTTCCCATTCTCATTGAAGGATGCAGCTAAAGAATAGCTTTTTAATCTACTTGCTAGGAGCGTTAGCACATGGATTGAAATGAAGAGGTTGTTTTTGGAAAAATACTTTCCAGCTTAAAAAATAGCCAGCATAAGAAAGGAAAGATGTGAGATAAAGCAACATAGTAGAGAGTCCCTTTACGAGTATTGGTAATGCTTTAAGAAGTTACGTGCCAACTGTCCTCACCATAACATTTTAGTTCAACTCCTCATCCAATATTTCTACGAGGGATGGTTACCTTTGGAGAGGAGTTTGGTCGATGCAATAAGTGGTGGGGCACTATATGAGAAGACGCCTATGGAGGTCAAGATTTTAATTAAGCGTATGATCACAAACACCTAACAATTTGGCATTCTTAACGATGTTTATTGCATAAACGAACTAAATACTTCATCCATTGAACATCATTTAGATGAGCTAACTTCTTTTGTTAGAAAACTTACAATCAGATAGGCACAGGTAAAGGCATGCAGAATATGTGCAAATACAAGTCATCTGACTGATGGATGCCTAACATTACAAGAGAGAAGTGTGGAATACGTAAATGTTGTAGGAGAGAATTTTCCTAACTAATACAACCAATATTCCCAGACGTATAACCCAAGTTGGAGAGACCATCCCAACCTGAGTTATGCAAGAAATAGCAAAATTACTTTTTGAATAGGCCACAAGGAGCACAACCATTTGAATCAAGGACATAAGCCTCCTTTACCTTAGGTACGTCACTAGAAGATATAGTTAAGTCTCTTGCAACTAACATTTGCAATTCCAGTAGGGTGTGCAGTAGTTTTAACAGTAGACTAGAGCCAAATTTTGCGAGGTGAATTCTAGCATTCATAATTCGGAGAACTAGGTGAGCCAGATGGTAGTGGCAATAAACCGTTTAGATGTCCAAAGAGGAGGAAAACTACCATCACAACTTGAGATAAATATGAATAATATTAGTGCAATCACCTTGAGGAGTGTTAAGAAGCTTGAGGACCTTGAAAGAATTACTCAAATGATGGCTAATGAAGAAGACATTGAGAAGGAGCTCGAAGAAGAAGGGATATACTATCGATTTTAAAGATAATTTTCGAATTCCCAATTGTTTTAAAGACTATTCCTCCACCTTTTCTTAGCAGGTTAGCAAAGTCAAATAAGAAGGATAAGGATAAAGAGATCTAGGAGACTTTTTGGAAGGTTGAGGTGAAGATCCCACTGTTAGATGTGATTAAGCAAATGCTGAGGTAAGCGAAATTTCTCAAGGAATTATGTACAAACAAGCGAAAGCCAAGGGGTAATGAAATGATTAGGATGAGTGAAACTATTTATGTAGTTTTTAAAAAGAAAATACCTCCTAAGTGTAAGGACCCAGGCATGTTTACTACTACTTGCAAAATTGATAACACTAAGATTAAACAGGACATGTTAGATTTAGGAGCATCTATTAATGTTATGCCTCGTTTTATATATGGTTCTTTAAATTTAGGGCCATTAAAAGAAACTAGTGTTACCATACAATTAGTTGATCAAACTAACGCTTACCAAGATGGGGTGATTGAGGATGTGCTTGTGCAAGTAAATGAAGTAATATTTCTTGTTGATTTTTATATGATTGACATGAATGATGAAACTTGCTATACCACAACACCTATCTTACTAGGGAGACCATTTCTTAACATGACCTAAACTAAGATAAATGTTTATAAGGGTACCCTCACAATGGAATTTGATAGGGAAGTTACTCGTTTCAATATTTTTGATGTTAATAAACATTTCCATAATGATCATTCTAGTTTTGCAATTAATGTGATTGACCTTTCAGTATAAGAAGATTGTAAGTAAAAGCATACAAACAAACAAGCAGTGGTTTCAAAAAAAGAGAAGACTAAAGCTTTGAATGTCTCGTCAAAAAGTTTGATCATTGGTCAAAAAGTGCTTCTTTATTGCACTAAATATAAAGTGTTTTCGTATAAATTTTGTCCTTATTAGGTTGATCCTTTTGTGATAATTAATGTCTTTCCTTATGGTGTAGTAGAGAATAAAAGCTTAAAAACAAGAAAGACATTGCATGTAAGTAGTCATCAATTCAAAGCTTATCTTGAAGAAGGTCAAGTGGAAAATGACAAAGTTGTGATCCCTGGAGATCAAAATTTTATAACATAATGAGGAAAATATGGAGTCAAACTAATGACAATAAACAAAGGCACTGCTTGGGAGGCAACCCAAGGGAAGTTTGTTTCTTTTCATTTACATTTTCGCATTTGTTGTTTCTGGTAAATGCTTCCTTTCTTACATTTGATTTTACACTAGGGACAATGTAAGTTTTAAGTGTGGGGGTGGGGATCTTAGTTGTCATGCACATTTTTAAGCTTGTTTGTTGCATGTGTATTTCTTTGCTTATCTGTGTCACTTAGGTGTTTTAAAAATCAATCGAACAAATAAACAATATCTTTTTCTCTATTTCTTTTAGGATTATATAGTCATAATTAGATAGTGAATTGACTAGAAAAATTCATGGAAACTTGAGCATTTACTTTTACTCTTGTAATTGGTCAATATAAATTATCTTTAGAAGAGTAGTGACTAATGGTAGCCCCAAGCCAATGAGATTTTAAGCCTTTATAAACTGACACATGCATATCAGTTTTATTGTCTTTTGTTTATGTGTGATCTTCATGACATGTACATCCTAACTTTGGTTTGATTTTTTTACTCAAGACTACATTTTTATCACATGCATTAACATGAAAATAATATTGGCACTCTATGTTTTTATAAGCTACATTAGCCAAATAGCTTAACTATTGATATGATTTTTCCTTTTGATAAGCCCCCTTGAGCTTTATTATCCTTTCTTTTTATGCTAACCACATTACATGCTTTTAAACTAACTAAATGTCCTACCTTAGTCTTAGAGCTAGTGAAGCATTTGTTGATCGTTGATGATTGTGGATGCACAAAAGTATAAGTGTGGGGATGTGCATACATGCAGGTTGATTATAATTTATGGAATTCTATTTAATGTCATATCAATGAATTCCATGGTTGTTGTAGCTTATTTCAATTTTTGCTGAAAAAGAAAAAGAAAAAGAAGAAGAAAAGAAAGAAAAATATGTTTAAATAAAAGTATCAAGAAGGAAATGCATTTATTTTGTTAAGTTATTCATGATTAGTTTTTCCTCCTAAAGTTATATGGAATGAGTGATTTGAGTATGATGCATATAAGGTAGATGTTGTTCTGAAGGATCACCACTGATGGTTATAATGTATTGTTTATCATCAATTTTTATAAGCGATCCTTTCTAACTCCTTATCTTTCATAACAGTTGCGGTGTGAGAGCTTGAATTTGAACTATGAAACATAGTTTTTGCATTCATCATAGCTGGTGGTACCCAGTTTTGAGTGAATGTTGGATTTTGCGTTTGATGTTCCATTAAGCATTTTCTTATGTTCAATAGCTTTGATGGCTTTTACATCAAATTATCCAAACACATTTTACCTTAACCCTTAACCACATTACAACCTTAAAAAATCCTCTGATTCATAATTATGCATGTGATCTTAGTGGTGGAGAAATAAAATGATTTGCAAATTTGTGGAATTTCTTGATCATGAATGGTGTTAAAGTATACCTATAGATCTATCTTATTCACATTTTGTCAAAGTCTACCCCTAGATTGCTTAGTTTCTGAATGGAATGGTTATTGATTGATCATGAGTAAAATCATTTAATTTTTAGTTCTTGCAATGGTTTTGAAACTGATTTATCTTTTCTTATGACTATCTATTCTTAAAAAATATGGAAAATTTGAAAGGTTTTGGTTTGTGACTTTGATTTTTTTTTCGCCCGAGGATAGTCAAAAGCTATGTGTGAGGGAACAATGCCAAAATTCTTGATACGTGTCAAATGCACCAGAAAATAAACCTAACTCTAGATAGTAAGATTTATAGCAGTGGTGAGTAGGGATTGTATTTACAGAGAGTGTTCGTGTAGCTTTTGCAATGAAAGAAATCAATGTTTAGGATATAGGGGCTTTGGTTGGTTTCAATAAAAAATTGAACTAAGGAAAACAAATCAAATTAAAAAACATCAAAATGTGAAAATTGACGAATGATTTTGGGATCCGGTTCTTGACTCAATCTCAGCTTACATACAAATAAACATACTTCATTGTCTTGTTATTCTCAGACCTCTTAGAAACTATTAATCATATGTTCACAACAAGCTCTGTTAACCCCGATTCTCACTTAGGTTGTGTTTAATTAAAGTAAGCTCTTTAACTAAACCTAGCTATCGAACAACCTAGAACAAGCTCTCTAGATTTAGTAGGACAACCATATTATAAACTAGGAAAATAAATTAATCTAAGCAATAACCACATAAGCTTGGGTCTCTGTTAACCTTGATTTTCCCTTAGGTTATGTTTAATTAAAATAAGCTCTTTAATTAAACTTAGCTAATGAACAACTGAGAACAAGCTCTCTACATTTACTAGGACAGTCACATTATGAACTAGGAAAACAAATTAATCCAGTCAACAATCACACAAGCTCGGGTCATTTAACCTATGTTATGTTATCTTTAATGATTAAACACCAATAGTTGTCACAAATGAATCTAAAGTATAACTATTACGTATTGTATTTCATATTCTGGCACTGGGTTCATATATAAACAATTAAATGAGAATGAGAATACTAATTATCCATACATTAATACCCAAATCAATAAGGAAAGGATAAGATAAACAATCCCTAGAGAGAGAAAGAACAACAATATAACATGAAGATACGCCTAAATGTGTTCTTCGACTTTGATTTCACCTCGAAACTAAAAGAAGGAAAATTAGCCCTTCATAAATCCTAAAGAATCAAAAGTTTTGCCCCTCTTCTTTGTCCAAAAACAATTCATTCCCTTCTTAGTCGCTCAAATGTCCTTTTATAGAAGAAATTAGGTTTTTGCGAGGATGTACAGTACCGTGCATCTTCCCAAAATCCTAAATTTTCGTATAAATAAACATTTGAGTGGCCAAACGAAAGATGGATCATTTTTGGGATAAGAGGAGTGACATAACTGCTACTTCTTGGGCATCTATAGAGGGCTAATCTTCCTTCTTCCAATTCAGAGGGAAGATTGAAGCTAAGGATCACATTTCAGCATATCTCCATTGTGTATTGTTGAATCTCTCTCTCTTAGGGATTGTTTATGTTATTCTATGTCTACCGATTTAGGTATTTGTGTAAAGATGATCTGAATGCATTCATTAGATTTTTTTAATGTGAACCCATTGGTATAATCTTAAATAAGATATGTAATAGTTATGTTTTGGATTCATTTGTGGCAACTATGGTGTTGAATCATAAGGGATAACTTAACATAGGTTAAATGACTCAAGCTTGTGTGGATGTTAGCTAGATTGATCTGCTTTCCTTATTCGTAATGCGGTTGTCTGACTAAATCTAGAGAGCTTGTTTTAGGATGTTTAATAGGTAAGTTTAGTTAAAGAGTTTATTTTAATTAAACACGACCTAAGAGAAAACTGAGGTTAACAGAGCTTGTTGTTAACCTATGATTAATAGTTTCTAAGACAATTTAATGAAGTATGTTGTGTAGGCTAAGATTAAACTAAGAATCGAATTTCAAACTCATTCATCAATACTAAGAACCAAATTCTAAACTCATTCATCAATTTTCTCATTTTTATTCGATTTGGTTTCATTTATTTTTATCAATTTAATTTTACGTTATTTTTTATTCAAAAACTAAACCCCCCAATATCCTAACAACCAATTCTTTTCATTACAAAAGCTACACGAATACTCCATATGGATACGATCCCTACTCACACTACTATAAAACTTAGTATGTAGAGTTAGGTTTATTTCTGGTGCATTCGACACGCATCAAATAAGCTTTTATATGTCCAATATTTTTGCAATAATGATATTGAATGCCATTTTTGTTGCTTCTATTTTCATCATAGGACTTCCCTACTTATCCATCTCAACCTCAACATCGTCCTCAGCCGCAACCTCTCCCTCAAAAACCTCCTCTTTTGTGACTCCTTCTGGTTGAATTTTTAGATTTATAAACTATATTTGATGACTCCCCCTTCACTTGAAATGCCTTTTCATCATTATTTTCAAGTGATTTGTTTATTCTTGTCTCATAAGCTTGCAAAGAACCTACTAATTCATTAAATGAAAATGTATTCAAGTCCTTAACTCCTCAATAGCTACTACTACATGATCAAATTTAGGAGTTAAACTCCTCAACACTTTTGCAACAATGGTTTGATTAGTAATATTTTCACCAAATGAACACATTTTGTTAGTGATTTCAGTTACTCTATAAAGGAAATCTTTCACTTATTTCTCTCCATTCATGCTTAAAGTTTCAAATTCTCGACAAAGAGATTAAAATTTTATAATTACCTTTGAATTACCTTGAAATTCCTTATCTAAAATTTTCCAAGCTTCTTTCGAAGTAGTAGTTGTTAGAATTATAGAAAAAATGTTGTTATGAACAACTTGTTGGATTATCACCAATGCCTTCCAATCCTTCTTTCAATTCTCTCTCAACTAATTTTTGTTCATCTATATCTTCATTTCCCTTGTCTACAAAATCCCAAAGATATTGGAACTTGAATAAGTTCTTTAGTTGAATGCTTTATAACTAATAATTTTCTCCTTAGAAAATTGGAATCAATGGCGTGGAGTTTGAGCTTATAGTTGCTATAGCTAAAGCTATTTTCTTTCCTTTGTTTTTTTGCTCACGAGTTTGTTAAAGGAGGAAGACAAAGAAAGGTTGAGATTTTAAGTGGGTGCACACTCTCTTTCTTACTTTTCACTTTATACTCTCACTCCCTTTTGCTTTTAATGTACAAGCTATTATGGAGGCAGTGAAAAAGTATATGATAGGGATAAGACAAAGTGAAAAAACTTTGTAAGCAAACCTTCTTTCTGTATTCTCTCATATGCCAAAAACAAAAATTGTTCTGATACCAAACTTGTTAGGTATAACATACAAAAAACACTTTACCAAAATGTCACAGATAATTTCATTATCGAAAGCAACCTTTAAATAGGTGAAAACATCCATAAAATTAGCTAACCTGCTTACACAACAAAGACCATTAGTAACAAAAAATTACCCATTAAGAGCATTAACCCATAACTTCTAAACTTGAGCTATACTTCAACACTACCCAACAAAAAATAGAAAAATATGAAACCATTTACAAACATGTGTTTGACTCAACTTGGAATCATTCTTCAATAGTTATGAACTAGTATTTATGTATTATTAAACAAGAAAGCACATTAGTGAAGTATCCTATGACGTTTGTTAATTTTTATTCTTGGAAGTAGTATTATGGTTCGAATAATGTGCATTTTGATTTTTTTGTCATAATAAGGTATTGTAACTATAAGTAAGTTACAATTATAAGGACATTTTTTGTAAAATATAAAGCAAAATGTACCGATTAACATGACCCAACTTGACTAGTACTTGTTTCGAGCGAGAGTTGGCATAGTAAGGAGAGAAGAAGAGTTTAAAAAGATGAATAAGAAAATAGATCATCCTATTAAATCACTTTAGAAATGCATCTATTTGGTGTGTGCAATATATTAGTTCGTGAATATCCTACCAAAACTTATCAGAAGTAATACCATGCCTTATTATACTCCAGATCAAGCGTAGGTATAAAAAAATGTTGTAACTCATTTAAAATAGTAACAAGTTCACTTATATATGAAAATACCATGATTGAATACAAAAGCTACCACGCCTTAATTTAAAAATATATCAAAATAAATTATATTTTTATTAATCATATGTATAAAAAATACCACTATTCATTAAAAGCTTGTACGAGCTATAGTTTAAAATAAGAATACCATGAACAAATATAAAGAATACCATAAATGAGTAAAAAGAATACCAATCATATGTTTGATGCCATTTTTAATTTTAAAAAATAAAAAAATTAAGTTTGGACCAAGCCCAATCAGGCTTTAGCTAGGCTTAAGTCCAAACACAAAAATTTGGGAGTAGTCCTGAACTAGCTTGAGCTGACCTGACCCATTTCTAAGCCTAATGAGAATACCATAATTGAGTGCAAAAAGTATTTTGTGTTGCTACAAACTATACTAGAACACTGTAAATATATTACTGTGCTTATATTCAAAATGAGAGATAAGTAGTATAGCTGGGATATGGCAATTTTTAGCTGGATAAAAATCCATAAATGTGTTGTTAGAGATCCTCATCGGGTTTATTTAAAAGAAGCAGGATAAAAAAGAAAAAGCCTCAAGTAGTGCATGTAGAAGGTAACAACTGTAAGAGTATATGAGGACCTTCATTATTTGGGAAGAAGCAATTGAGAAACGAGGCTACCACAAGGAGTCGTGGGAGTGCCAGCAAAGCCAAAATCAACTAAAAGCCAGCTAGTTCTTGGCAGGTGGTGGAGAGACTTGGAAGCTCTTAACGTCAAGTCAAAAATGGTTTCCAGGATTAGTAAAGTCCAACTTGATTAAATGAGTCTCTCTTACCCCTAAACCTTTTCATTTCTAGTTTCCTATGCTTCAATTACCTTAAAATGGTTAATTTCAGTTTATAAATGTAGGTTTGATTGTTTTAGACCACTATTTCAATTATATCTTTAATTACTAAGGGAACTTGGCACTCATGCAATGTATGAATTCCCTAATCTCTGATTCATGTTCATAATATGATTTGAGATGTCTTTTGCATATTTGTATGTGAATCTACAACTATCATGGAGTCTTCCATTCTTAATTTATAAAATGTTATTTATTATGTTAATTGAAATTATCTCTTTTGTTTTGACTACACTTCGGTGCTTAAATAGAAAAATTATTTTTCTAGGAGATGACAAGTGGAGTTTGCATCAAATTAGAGAATTATTAGTCAAAATCACGAATTTTGGAAAAATTGGATAGATTACTATAGCAGTCAAAGTGAGATCACTCTTAATGCCAAATTCACTTCAAGAGTTAGAATTTAATTAGAAAACTTATTTCCATCCCTATTATGTAGGGATTTGGATTTGTTTTAGATAGAGATCCTTGTAAGAAAGAAGTATACTAGGTTTTGAGTAGGAAAAGAATAAAAAAACACATATACCACCTTCTCTATTGTTGTCCTTTTGTTTTCTTAGTAGTTTTCTCTCAATCTTTCATCTTTTCTTCTATTTTTAGTGTTGGAACTAAAGTCATGTGTGAATAAATCCAAATATTCTAATTTAAGAGGATTCAAAACTCTAGTTGTAACCTAAGAGGCTTTTTTTGTAAACTTATATTCATGTTTTAATTCAAGTATTTCTTATTTTGCATTCTTATATTTCATGAATAATTAATATTGATTAATCTGACAAATTAATTTGATGTTAATTATTCAATAGCTACCCATAAATTCAGTGATCTGTAATTGCCATGAAGGATTGGTACAATTAGCAAATAGGATATTTATGAAGTTGCAGATTTAACTTATGAGGAACAA
Source organism: Erythroxylum alaternifolium (assembly GCA_027478495.1). Lineage (NCBI taxonomy): Eukaryota > Viridiplantae > Streptophyta > Magnoliopsida > Malpighiales > Erythroxylaceae > Erythroxylum > Erythroxylum alaternifolium. The sequence goes on along the minus strand of JANIIA010254110.1, from coordinate 12,741 downwards.
GAAAACTAAATTGAATAGTTGTAGCTATTTCAATTATTTAATTTAGGGTATAGTTTTTCATTAAGCTTATGGCTATCATTTAATTGATATGAAATGCTATCATACCTAATTAATTAATGGTAAGTTTTGGTTTGAATGTAGGGTTTGAACTAATTAATTTAGAAAATTTTAAGACTTATTATGGCTATCCTAACATGTTTCAAACTAACTAATTGAATTGTGAAAATTATTATTTTTATACCAACCATTAATGTTAAAATTGGATGAGATATTTCCCTTGAATAAAAGTTAAGAACTCTTGAATTTATCATTTTAATATTCAATTGATTTATTTTAATTTCTTGTTAATTTTAGTTAATTAGCTAATTAATCATAAACTTGAATTTTTTAATTAAAATTAAAAAACTAGATTTTAGTTCTCTTAGGATTTGACCTGATTCCACGACTACTACAAGAGTTTAGAGGATCATAATTAATTTTGAGGGTTTTAAAAACTTGATCAAAATTGTGGAATTATTGTTGGGGAACTATTTTAGTTTCTTAGTTTCTTTGTGTTATTTTATCATTTACTACTAATATCTTATCTTGTATGACTCTTTCTTCTTAGATAGGCGTTACAAAATATAACCTAGAAATTGAGAAAACAACACGTCGTTTAAGGAAAGAGACTAAGTAAAGAAGCAGTGATTCACCTCTAAAAGTGAAAGTTGAGATATATCTAACAATTGGTAAACATTCAAATTTCTAAGAAGTTGAAGAAAAGATGACAAGTCCTAACATTAGAATGTTAAGGGAGTTAAAGAAACTAAATTTGAATTAATAACCCTTATACATATGATTTTTAGATGTTGAGGTAATTTTGAATTGAAATCTAGTTTGATTCACTTACTCCTAATTTTTTTGTGGAAATACAGGTGAAGATCCACATAAAAACTTGAAATAATTTCATGTTGTTTGCTTTGGAATGAAGCCACAAGGAGTGATAGAAATCTTAGAGCCTTTCTAATCTTATTGAAAGATAAGACAAATGATTGACTATATTATCATCCCTCTGACTCAGTGCAACATATAATGAAATGAAAAGGTTATTCTTGGAGAAGAGTTCTTTCCTGCATTACGAGCAATTAATATAAAAAAGGAGATATTTAGGATAAGACAATTCACTAGAGAAACATTGTATGAATATTGGGAGAGGTTTAAGCAGTTATATGCAAGCTGCCTATATCATCAGATTCCTGACCAACTTTTGATTTAGTAATTTTATAAAGGGCTATTGCCAATGGGTAGAAGTATGGTAGATGTAGCTAGTAGAGGAGTTTTAGTAAACAAAACACTAGAAATAACCAGGAAACTAATATCAAATATGACAAAAATTCTTAACATTTTGGGATAAGGATGGATGAAGCTGTTAAGCGAGTAAATGAGGTAAGTATACATGCCTTGAGGATAAAATTTTGAATTTAACTACTCTAGTTTCATCAAATGGTCATGATTCAGTTGACATTGACATGAGTGTGCAAAATATGCTCATTCTCTGGACATCCTATGGATATGTGCCCTTTATTGCAATAAAACTCCCTTCAAGATACTAATGCAATAAGAGGCATTCCTAGTCAACCTTATCAAAAATATTCTAATCATTATAATCCAGGATGGAGGGATATTCTAAAATTTAGCTATGGAAATCAAAGAGGGTAACAAAAACATAAATTTTACAATTTCAACAGACAACCTCAAGTACCTACATATACTCAATCATAATCTTAAATTCAGGTATATCTTTGGATGAAATTGTTAGGGCACTTGTTGCTAGTACTCCACAATTTCAATAGGAAACAAAAGCAACCCTTCAAAACTTAGGAAATCAAATCACTCAATTGGCCATCTATGTTAATAAATTAGAAGCAGAAGCATCAGGAAATTACCTTCCTAAACGGTAGTGAATCTTAAGGAGAATGTGAGTGTAATGACATTGAAAAGTGATAAGGAAATTCAATATGGATTTTTCTTACCTATGGAGGTAGAAAAGCATGATGAAGGGAGGGGGGGTCGGGGGGAGATGAACCTCCAATTCAAGAAGCAATAAAGGCAAAAGATGATTTATTTTCACCAATATCAACTAATGCATGTGAACCTCCTTTTTCTAGTAGGTTGGCTAAATCAAATGAAGAGGAATGTGAAAGAGAGATCTTAGAAACCTTCGAAAGAATGGAAATCAATATAACACTTTTAAAAGACATCAACAAAATTCGGAAATGTGCAAAGTTATTAAAAGAAATATGCATAAATAAAAGGAAGTTGAAGGATAAGGAGAGCATAATTTTGGGTAAGAGTTTATCAACTGTGATAAATAAGGAATTATAAAAAATGCAAATATCTAGGTATGCTTGCACTTCCGTGTGTCATTGATAATAAGAAAATTAAGCATACCATGCTAGATCTAGGTGCATCTATTCAGGATATGCCATACTCAATTTATAGAGCTTTAAATCTGAATTATTTGTAAGAAATTAATGTGATTATTTAACTAGCTAATCATTCTTATATGCATCCTATTGGTGTTATAGAGGATTTTTTAGTCTAAGCTAACAATTTGGTATTTCCAGTGAACTTTTACAACTTGAAAATGGATGGATACAATGTTAAACTTCAACTTCAATTTTATTGGGAAAGTTGTTTATGAAGATAGCTAAGACTAAAATTGATGTGGATGAGGGTACTCTTTCCTTTGATTTTGATGGAGAGATAGTGAAGTTCATTATTTTTGAAGTAATGAAATACCCTAATGATTTTCAATCCATTTACCATATGAAAATATTGTTGATTCATTTGTCGATGATATTTTTAAAGAAGAAAGTGTTGATGATGATTCAGAGTTTAATGCTAAACTGAAGTGATCGGGCAAGTTGTTGAAATTTCTGAAGTTGTATAATCATTAACAGGGATGCTAATAGATTCAAAAGCTTTAAATGTTAAAATTACTATAACTTATAAAAAATATTGCTTTCTCTTTTGTAAGCTTCAAAAATAGAATTAAAGGCCCTACTTGGCCACCTAAAATATGTCTATTTGGTTAAAGAATAGTCATTATTTGAGATCATCTAAAAAAGATTGACTATAGGGTAAGAGGATAGGCTTGTAGCACTACTTAAGGAGTACAAAACTACAATTGATTGGACTTTAGTGGACATAAATGGCACTATTTGTACAATTTGCATGCAAAGGATTCTTTTTGAAGAGAATGCTAAGCCAACAAGGGAACCCTAAAGAAGACTTAATCCAACAGTCAAAGTTTTGGTAATGAAATAAATTTTAGAGCTTTTGTATGCGTGTATAATCTATACAATATCGGATAGTGAATGAGTGAGCCTAGTGCATATTGTGAAAAAGAAAACTAGAATGACAGTGATACGAAACCAGAATGATGAGTTGGTACTAATAAGGGTATATAATGGGTGATGAATGTGCATAGACTTTAGAAAGCTTAACTTAGCCACTTTGAAGGACTATTTTTCATTACCTTTTGTAGATCAAATGTTGAAAAGAATTTTGTGTATGTTTTTGCTTTTTAGATGGTTTTTCACTTACTAACAGATAGCATTGATTAAGAAGATCAACAAAACACTACCTTTACATGTCCTTTTGGAAGGTATGCCTTCAGGCAAATGCCCTTTCATCTTTGTAATGCTTTAGGTGCATTTCAAAGATGCATGATAAGTATATTTTCTGAGTATATTGAGAATGACATTTAAGTATTCATGGATAATTTCACTATTTATAGAGATTCATTTGATGATTACTTAAATCAATTATCTAAGGTTCTTAAAAGATGCATTGAAATGAATTTGGTGTTGAATTATAAAAAAAATGTAATTTGATGGTTGATCAAAGCATCATTTTAAGACATATGATTTCATTAAGGGGTATAGAAGTTGATAAAGAAAAATAGATTTAATTGTAAACTTACCTTACCCTCAAATGTTAGGGAAGTTCTATCTTTTCTTGGACCTGCAGGATTTTATCGTAAGTTTGTTAAAGAATTTTCCAAGATTGTGATACTATTATCTAAGTTACTATAAAAGACCTTCCATTTGAATTTTGAAAGGTCTATAAGGAAGCTTCTGATAAACTCAAGGCATTATTGACAAGTACACCTATTATATAGCCACCAAAATGGGATTTATCATTTGAGATCATGTATGATGCTAGCAATTATGTAGTGGGAACTGTTTTAGGCCAAATAATTGGGAAACAAAGTCATGTTATCTATTATGATTCAAGAACCTTAGATATTGCACCATGCAGTTATTCTACAACTGATAATGAGCTTTTAGCAATTATTTTTGCATTAGAAAAATTTAGATCTTATTTGCCTGTCTCAAAAGTTATTGTGTATTTTAACCATGCAGTATAATTTCTTTTAGCAAAGAAGGAGCCCAAATTGAGGTTGAAACGATGGATTTTTCTACTTAAAGAGTTTATTTTGACAATAAGGGATCGAAAAAGGGTAGAAAATTTAGTAGCAAACCATTTAAGTAGGTTAATAAGAGATGAAGATATTTTACCTATTTCTAAAACTTTTCCTAACGATCAATTGTTCCAAATAAAAGGTATGGTTCCATAATATGCAAACCTTATTAATTATTTAGATATTAGAACTTTACCTAATTACATTAGTAAGTCTAGGAAGGCAAAGACAAAAAGTGAGACAAAATATTATGTTCGGGATGAAACATAATTATGGCAGTTCTACTCTAATCAAATTATAAGGCGATATGTGTTAAAGAATGAACATCATTATGTCTTAGCTTTTGTCTCAATTTATGTATGTATTGGTCACTTTGGTCTTAAATGAATTGCTAGAAAGGATTTGGATAGTGGACCCTATTGGGAGACTTTGTTTAGAGATGCTTATATTTTTTTTGTAAAAGTTGTGACATATGCCAAAAGATAGGTACATTATCTCATAGAAATGAAATGCCTCAAAGCTTAGTTCTTATATTTGAGATATTCCATTAAGGTATTAATTTTATGGGCCCTTTTTCTACATCTTGTGGTTTCTCTTATATACTTTTACCTGTTAATCATGTTTCGAAATGGGTGGTAACAAAATCCACTAAGCTAATGATTTTGTAGTCATTATAGGTTTTATAAAGTCTAATATTTTAAATACATTTAGAGTTATACCAGCCATTATTAGTGATAAAAAAGCCATTTTTGCAACAAATTAGCAAGAATCTTGTTTAAAAAGTATGGAATGCATCATCAAGTAGCTACCGCATATCATCCATAAGTGAATGGACAAACAAAAGTATAAAATAGAGAGGTGCAATCTATTTTGGAAAAGACTATGAATCCTGGTTGAACGGATTGGAGTTTAATTCCAGACAATGCTTTTTGACGTTTTATACAGCCTGTAAAATACCGATAGGAATGTCTCCTTATTGATTTATTTTTGCAAAGCTTATCATTTACCGGTAGAGACTAAACATAAAACTTATTAAGCGGTGCAACATTGTAACATGGATTTGGAATAAGCTAAGGAGGAAAGGAAATTCAAATTGCAAGAGCTAGAGGAACTAAGGTTGAATGCTTACGAGAATTTATAAAGCGAAAACAAAATTGTTCCATAATAATATGATATTAAGGAGCAATTTGAGGTAGGACAGAAAATATTATTATATAATTATTGATTAAAGCTTATGCTAGGTAAGTCACATTTTAGATGGCTTGGCTCATTTGTTGTCACTAATATATTTCCTCGCGATGCGGTGGAAATAAAATGTTTAGATATTAAGAAGATTTTTAAAGTGAGCGGACATAGTTTGAAACTATTTTGTGAGAAGATGACAATTTCAAGTGTGTCAGATATTGACTTGTCACTCCCCTAATATGTAGAAGTTTGAGAAGAAAAGGCCTTGTCGAGCATAACAACGTTAAACAATTTTTAGGAGGCAACACAAAATATAATAGTTATTATTATTTTTTTAAAGTAGATAATTTTTATTAGTTTTGCTTTGGTTTTATATATAGTTTTCATTTGCTTATTTTTGATAAGTTAGTTTATTAGCTTAGGAGCGATATAAGAGTTAAAGTTATAGAATATTAAATTTTATAGGGTGTGATCATGCCTTATGTGATTTAGTTATCAGGATCAAAGACTTAAAATTCCAGAATATTAAATCTCATAAGGCAATATCATACCTTATGCAATTTAGCTTTCTGGAATGAAGCCTATAAAATTTCAGAATACTAACATTCTTAGGGTGTGATCACACCTTATATATATTAGTAGTCTGTTTTGTATTAAAGAAAATTATAAAATTTTAATTAAAAAATAATACAAAAATAATAAGTCATAAAATATAATTTTAAAATTAAAATTAATTAAAATTAATTAATTAAAAATTATTATTATTATTATTAATTCGAAGAAAGTAAAACCCTAATGTGTTTTGTTTCTTTTTCAATATACAACTACAGCCTCGCACTAATGAAGCGGGCACTCTAACGTCGCATGCCTAGTAGAAATATATGCACTCCATTAAGTAAGTCCATACCTAGTAGTTGCACTAACCCAAATCCAACACCCACCAGCATACTATTTATTTTTCTGAAATTACAACATGTTATTAGATTACCAACGCACTAGTACTGTATTAATGTCCTATTTATTTTTACTTAAGTTTTATTAATTACTTTTAATCGTTTTCCTTTTCCTTTTAATTTTAATTTTAGTTATTATTAGGTTGTTTAATTATTTTTTAGATTAGGTTTCTTTTTATAATTGTTATAATTATGGGACGTTCCAAAAATAATATTAGGATAATGACAAAGGAAAGTCTATGTTGAATCCAATTACACAAAATCAATTAGCCACAAGGCCTACCTCAAGTCCTAATAGGAAGCATGCTCGGATAGCAAAAAATACAACTATCTTGCGACTAACAAAATTAAATTAGTGCAAATATCTCACATTTGACTCTAAATAAAGAAAACACCAGTACGCTACTCTTAAAACCTAACTTATTAATGTGGGTAAGTATGTGTATTACCCACCTTTAAAGAAATTGCCTATCAAAGAAAATTTTGATGATTTACTTATTGAGATGAATTGGAGATATTTTATGCTAATTCTTTGTCTTATATTTATTAAAATAACTAAAGACTATTATACAACATTTAAATTTGATAAACAAAATAATTTTACTTTACGTAATCCTAATGTGATACACTACAAATTAATGGCCATCGAATTTAAATAGAGCATCAATGATTTTAATTTAGCTTTAGGGTTAATAGATGAGGAGTATTAATTTTTCACAATACAATGAATCTGTTGTTGACTATAGTGATTTTTATTCTTTTAAAGTGTGAAAACCACTATCTTCTGACTCGTCGGTTTATCATCCTAGTAAATCCTAAGGCAGTTATCTTAATGAGATTGAGTGGATTTATATACATGGTTTCTTGGCTTTTAATTATTCAGGACAGAAGACCATGACGTTTATTTGCACTAAAGCTGAAGTATTCTTTATTTGGTGTATGGTAAACAAAGTACACAACAATTCAAGTTCTTAGTTGGCAACATAGTTTAACACTATTATCTCTTTTAACAAGAATTTATGTCTTGGTTCCCTTATTACTCGTTTAGCTATTAATCTCAATCTTTTTGATATGAATGATACATATATGCATATCACATGTGAGATGATGAAAGAACCCAACTCGGAGTTCCCCTTTCGAAACTCGAGTGGAGCCCTTTTGGTGATCCCACAGTAGCCCTCCAATCGATGTCTACCTCTACCAAAGGTTTCCCACAAAGTCAAGTCGTTCAACTATTTAAAACCTTTTATACTTCAATAATTAAAAGCGCAATTTTTCTATCATTTGACTGAAAATTTTGCCAGCACAATGATTGTATTTTGACTTTCTCAAAATTTTCAAAAACATACAATTCTCAATATTTTAAAAACATCACTGAGGATCAAAGCTCTTGTAGTTTATTAAGAAAAGGAGATGTACAGTCCCAAAGATATTTACAAGATCACACTTTTAAACCCTTTCCAAAAATACTTTACTACATATATACAAGCAACTAAGCCAATTTCAAGAAAACACATACATAAGAAAGGTAAGACAAACACATCAGCACCCGACGATACAACTAATCCTGTGGCAGAGTCCCAATTATTGCAGCACCTGTACACATACCTGAGGTGGTTTGTTTAAAAACGTAAAAATAAGGATGAGCTAAACGAGCTCAGTAAGTGTAATCAGTTTACTGAAAGTTAACTTTTTATAACAGCAAAACTGAAATATTCTCATACAATCATAAAGCTTATGGTAAAATAATTGTCATAACAATTCACTTGTGCATCATAAAATCTGGTAATCCAACAACATATCATAAACACAACTTCATTTTTCTGAAATTACTATTTTGAAATGCCTTTTTGAAATTAAACTCATAGTATAAGAATTTCCATTTTCCATTTTCTATTTTGCTTTCTCCTTAATCAATAAACACTGGTAACAATAAGTTTTCTGAAAATTTTATAATGCAAATAAGCCAATCACTTGAATCGGTACCATACAGTGCCTCTCAAATTACTTTTAAAAATAAACAGTGGCAGCATTATTATTTATTGTCATGAACTTCTTATACGATATAGCCCACCACAAACTTCTTTACACTATGGTACCCTTAGGCATAAGGTTATAGGGCTGGTTCTACATCGCCTACCTGTGATTGGTTAATCACTAGTTATGAAGTTGGTTCTACACTGCTTACCCTTAATAGGTTAACCACTATACACCAGTAGTTACGTAGTTGGTTCTATATAACTTACCCGTAACAAGTTAATCGCTATATACTTGTAGTTACGGATCTAGTTCTGCATCGTTTACCCGTAACAATTCATGGAGCTGGTTCTGTATTGCTTACCTATAACTGTTTAACCACTATTTACAGAGCTAGTTCTACATCACTTACCCGTAATAGGTTAACTGCTATAAATATACCAGTATAATAAAATATAAGAAGCCTAGCGGTGTACCATAGGCAAAAGTAACTCTTACATTTATGTCTGATCTTATTTTCTAAATCAAGAATGAGAGGATTCATAATTGAATTATTTCAATGTAACTCCTAATCATATAAAATTCAACTTTCAAATTAAAACTCATATATTGCTAAAGGATACACTTATGCTAGCAATATTCATTTGTAAAATATCATTTGCATAAAACTCATCATAAATACGCATTTCATAATCTAATGAAAACCATTTGTTTAAACTCAATTTGAAGTACACTTATAACTTCCTAGTCTCTATAAATAGATACCATTTGTATAAAAATCAATTTAAAGAACACTCCTATGTTATCAATTCTTTTGCAAATAATTTATTCATATAAAAAAATTAAAATACACTCAAAACTTTGCGAACTTATCTCCAAGCACACTCATGCGTTCTATGCCTCTCCTTTACCTATATAAAGCACATTATGCTTCGGCATTTATTTTCAAATTAGGAAATAAGGCATTAAAACTATATATGCAATTTAACTGTATTTGAGATTGTGTATCTAATCGTGTAACACGTACGCTCATTGTATTTTTGCTTACTTCCGTAAGCTAACCCATTGGCCTCTGTTTCCCTATATAACTTTAAAAGTCACTTAAATATGATATTTTACCCATTCTAACTTACTAATTTGTTCAAAACACAATCTCGCCTAATTTAATTCACCATATCAGGATCATGCATGATGAGTCAAGGTTATGACCTATGTCTAGAAACCATACCTCCACTTGTTCCTTACTTTTCACATAGAAAACGTTCGAATTAAGCACTAAGGTCTCTATATATTTGTTCCCCTAAGTCTCTAGTTTCCATATCATCAAAAATCATGCCATTTCAACTTCTAAATCATGAAAAATGTGCCAAATATCACAATCTATTTAAACATAGGGGCAATATCAAGTTACCATTTTCAATCTCAAACTTTGATATCATTAATCTAGAATTAGGTCTAGTTTTATTCTAGATATTTTTAGTACTATGTCTTAGGTTTCATCTTCAATTGGAATCACTCAATTTAGAGGTTTGTAGGATGATTTATGGCCAAAAAAGTGGGGCCAATTCAAGTGAATCGAGAATCAAAAACAAAATTTCACTAAACATAACTCTTTCACTTGTCATAAATGCTTCCAATATTATCTACTCTATGGAAAGTCAAAAATCATCATTTATCTTACATGAATCTATACCACTCACAAGCCCCAAAACCAGAAATTTAGGTTAGGAAACTTAGCACTTTCTTTCAATCTTTTGGACAATTAAAGAACATTTAGTCTTGATCAAGCTCTCTTCAATTCATACTCCAAAACCCATCAAAAATCAGCTACACCTCCTTCTTCTCTCCTTGGTCGAAACTTCACTCTTTCTTCTCTTCTTTTTGTTCTTTTGTTTCACTCTCACATATATGTTGAAAGAAGGAAGCAAGTGGTCTTACCTTACTCCTTCAATATCCTTTAGGGCATTACACATGACATCTTCTAATTGGTCATTATTTTTAATAACTCATTACCATTCGATTAATCATGCTTAAACCTTAAGAAAGCTTCTAATCAGTCATTAGGTGTGAATCACTAATCCACTTACACATTTTTATACAAAAAGGTCAAATTGCCTTTAATGAGTTTAATTCACCAACTAACTGAATTAAATCCTGAAAACATTCCACAACTGTCTTATATTCAAATTGACCATAAAGTACTCTAATTAGGGTCAATACTTATTGACTGGATGCTTTTAAAAATTTTGAATGGGTTTAAAGTCATCAATACCCATTATTTTCCAAAAAAGGCATTTTATTCTAATAATTTCAGATTACTCGAATTCTATTGAAACAACCTCCATTTTGAACTGTGTCAGTTCCTATAGACTCCAATCCTAATTCTGAATCTTTTCATCATATTTTGAAATTATTCAATAACTTTTTGGTTATCTAGAACAATTTTTGGATTGAATCCGGAAATCACTGAATGTCACCAAAATCATTCGGATTTCATTTAAAAGTGTCACTTAAACCTCCAAAGCACATTTCAAGGCTTTTAAAGCTAGTTCGGACTCATTCCATAGTTTTTCAAAGTTTTCAAAAATTTTCTGAGAAAATTTCTGTCGAGTCCAGAATCGTCTCTGGTCTATTTGTGATCTCCATTATAATCTTAATAATACATTTAAACGCTTAAACTACTCTAGTACATCATAAATAGAGCATACTCTATAAAATGCATGTACAACACATTACATAGTATAATAATCAAACTAGGATATTACAGATAGAACCGTTGAACAAGTTTTATCTAAGTAGGATGCGATTACTCAAGCAACAAAGGAGAACATTTTGTTTTATACTATATGTGTAGCAACCCCCTTACCGCAGGGTAAACACCGGGACACCCAGAGGTCATTCCGGTACATATCCTACGATAAGGGTGAGCTACATTCGATCACTACACCAACTTCTCGTGGCATCATATCATTATTCATTATAAAGCATCATAAGAAAACCACAATATTTTTAAAAAACCAACTCTTTCCTCATTTCATTTCATAAAAACCCGATTGTCTACATTGTATTTTTCAAAAATTCCCATACGTACATCGTCAAAACCTAATACAAAAGTACTACATGAATGAGGAAAAAACACATAGTCTATCTAATCTGCCCAAAAATCCCGCTGACCGACCTTTGAGCCATGACTTCTCTTGCCAAAATCATGTAGAGCCTCTCACTCGATAGAGTCGTCTCTCGGTCCTGAAAAGACCACGTTGCAATTTTGGTGAGTTTTGCAAACTCAATGAGGTAACCATCATCGATGGTTCACTCAATTCATGCTTCATATTATTTCACATAACATATAATCACATTGGATCACATACACTTAATCATTCATGTCACATTGTACATTTAACACTTTATACTCATTCAAATCATGCCTTAGTAATGCACATGAGACTCACTTTCTTTCTTGTTGTTGTGACCGAGTGCTTATCACAGACTTATACAAATATTGGCCCACAGGGCTCAATCAGACAAAATCACAGAGCTTAGCTTTACGTGCCAAATTAGAAAAATCACGGAGCAAAGCTCTATGTGGAAGCGCTTCATAATGGCAACTCAAGTCATAACGCCTTTATCTGAGCATTCATTTTATGAAATGCAATAATTTCTGAATATCTCATATATCACAATCTTATATGAATGTTCAGACGAAATTTCAGAGTCATCGGACCTAAGTCTGGCATTCAACTTTTGTTGAGAATCAAATGACAAATTCATATCAGATGCACATTTATTTCATCTCATTCAGATACAAGTAGCACTTCAATATCTCAATCCAATATCACAGTCATCGGACCTCCATGTCCGGAATCAACATTTAAGCCACATTCATTCAATTATTTTTAACAGACTTTAAACAACCAGAAATTAAGTGAGACCGTCTAGGTTACTCACAAGTTACTCCCAAAGCTAATGCCTGAAAGTGCCAGCAATGTCTGGAAGTTGACGTTCTAACTGTTCCTCTATAACAAAACAATACACACATATATCACAATCTGCACAATTATTCGTGTTCATTAATGCACATATATGGAATGAATTATGTACAATGCATGCTCATGACAATCCCGGGGATCCTTCCATCAAGGTTATCATAAATACAAT
>JANIIA010253071.1:0-22796 GCA_027478495.1 Erythroxylum alaternifolium | reverse complement strand
GGAGGACAAAAGACAATGCAAAATCACGAGCTGATTTGAAACTTTTTTATAGAAGGAATGAGTTACATAAAGATCTTCGCATCGGTAAATATTCGAAAGCATGTTACACTTTGGAAGAAAAACAGAAGGAAATATTGTGTGAATAGTTTAAAAGTCTAAAGTTTTTTATGGTTATGTTTCAAACTTGGCAAGATGTGTGGACATGAGGAAGTACAAATTATTTGGGATGAAAAGTCATAATTATCATGTGTTTATACAAAGACTAATTCCAATTGCATTTCAAGAGTTGCTACCGAATAAGATTTAGGAGGTAATAACATAATTAAGTTTGTTTTTCAAAAACTTAACATCATCTGAAATCATGTTGGCTGAAATGGAAAAACTAGAAAGGAAAATTTCAGTAATTTTGTGCAAGTTAGAAGGGATATTTTCTCTAAGTTTCTTTGACTGTATGGAGCATCTACTTGTCCATTTAACACAAGAGGTTAAACTAGCCGATCCAGTTCAATATCGTTGGATGTATCCATTTGAGAGGTAATTTAACAAAAATGATTGTAATTGAATATTAACATGTTTTAATAACTAAATTGGTATAACCCTATTTGCTCATATAGATATTTGCATCACATGAAGAAAAATGTGAAAAATAAGGCTAAAGTTGAAGATTCAATATGTAATGCTTATTTATTAGAGGAAGCTAGTATATTTTGTTCACATTATTTTGAGCTGCATGTTCATACAAGCGAAAGAAAAGTTCCTCTTAATGACGATGGCGGAGGAACTAGTGATGTTGATGGCAACTTATCCATTTTCACATATCCTGGATGAACAAATCAATGTTTAACAATAAGAATGTTAACAAAGGAAGAAATTGAGGTTGCCTATAGTTATATTTTATTGAATTGTTAAGAGGTTCAACCTTTCGTGCAGTAAGTTGAAATTAATTATTTAGGTTTTGAAATTTAGTGTTATTGATAACTGAAATACATAATAATGTTTTTAGATTATACAAGGAATTGTTACGCAAGCTCATGCTCGACAAAACACAGGATGATGTCAATAAAAAAAGTTCGAAGACACTTTCTTCAATGGTTCGAGCAATATGTAAGTTTTCACTTATAAATATTGAAATGATTGAATTATAAGATTTAAGTGTTCAAATGACATTATACTGTTTAATATGATAATTTCTTTTATGTAGGCCTTAGAAAATCCAATAGAGAAATAGTTCATATGTGATTTTTTTTAAGGGACCTTTGCGAACTGTTAAATCATATCTGGTGTATTTTATTAATGGATACAAATATCATACAGAATATTATGGTTATAGAATGGCAACAATAAATAATAGAGTTTGCATACAATGAGAATTGATGGATTACTATGGTAAAATTATTGAGATACTTGAAATTGAGTACCCTGCATTGCCAATAAAGCGAAGTGTGATATTTAAGTGTGATTGGCTTGATCCAACTCCAAATGTTGGTACAAAAGTGCATAGCTAATACAATCTAGTTAAAATCAACAAGCAAAGTAAACTTAGACAATTTGAACCTTTCGTGTTGGCAATGCAAGCGATTCAGGTATATTATGTCCCTTTTCCCAGCTTACAAGGAGATAAGTTAGATTGGTTGGTCTTTTGCAAGGTTAAACCTAGAGGTGTTTTTGAATCACATGGAAAAGGAGAACAGAGAATTGAAAGTGAAGCGTTTCAGGAAGATGTTTATGAAATAAATGCATCTGTCATATATGAAGATAATGAACCTTTGAATAATCCATCTAATGAATATGTTTAAATTTTATCTTGAGAGGATGAAGAGGGCCAGAGATCCAAAGAGGAGCCTAAGTTTGATTCTAATTCTTCAGAAAAAAGATGATTTAATTAACAATTAAGTGATGATAGCGATTAATCTGTGTTTGTAATTGAATATTATATTCAACAATCAATTATTTCCTTTTCAATATATTGTATAAAATATTGAATTCAAATTGTTATATTTCTAAAAGATTCAATCAAAAATTAATTTCAGGTTGAAATATGCCACTAAAGAGAAAACAGGATATAATGCGACCAAGGTTCAGATAATGATTCGAAGCTACTTACTGTCCAAGTGAAGCATCACATTCTGCAGCTGGAACTGAATCACCTCCTCCCCCTCTAGCTACTACACTTGCAAATGAGGCAGCACCTTTCGTATCTGCTGCTACACCATCCACCACCCCTACATCATCCACTACCCCTACAGCAATGGAGATATCAGAGGTAAACAATGCAGATGAAGGAAGCAGCCGCCAGCTTGGAACTGAAGGACTTGATGGAAGAACTTACATCACAATTTTCAATAATCTGTAAGTGAAAATACATGAAACATTATATGTTTATAATTAAGTTATAGGTTTAAATTTTAAAAATGGTATAAAATTATTTGTATATTAGGTTGATTCTGTCTAGACCGTGCTCAAGAAATATGACATCCAAATTCAAGGAGAAGATTGATCTTGAGGGTTATGTATAGAAGAATATTTCTCAGGCCACAAAGGAATTTTACTATCAGGAGTTTGAGGTACAAAAAAATATTATTTTCTTTTTAATTAATTTTTATACATTAATTAGATAAATATTATTACATTATAAGTATTTATCAACTTTTTTTCCTTTTATTTCAGAAAGAATTTTTTTTGAGATTCTGAATTTGACACGGTCATTTATAAAGTATGGGAGAGACAAGCACGTACATGTTATCGGGACTTTGTTGGTGTGATACACAAGGTTGGTGTACGACCGCAGTATATTTATGAACAAATATAGTGTCGTTGGTAGCAGTATTGGACATCACTTGAGGCAATGTCTATTTCAGAGCGTAATTCTACCAACAGACGTGGAGGACCAAGCGGAGAGAGTCTTCCTGTACATACAGGAGAATCTATTATCCACCACAAGCATGCAGAGAGACTTGTAAGTATCTGCACCTTACATTTATATTCTGATTTTTTTATTTTGCTGTATTTCAATTTAATTTGACGTATGAATTTTGGAATGAAAAAATGTGTATTATAGAGAATGATAATGTTATAAATGTCTGGTGTCATATATAACTGTGTTATTGAATTATTTTCTTTTTTCAATAGGGGTAAATATCATAAAAATAGAGGAAACTCTGCTGCAACTTTTATAAATTCTAGTTCACTTATAACATTATATTCTTATGCAAGAAAAATCTATGGGCATAAGGCCTACACACCGTCAGCTCTTTTTGCTCACTCACACTAAGAAGCATGACGGTGTGACATTTGTCAACATCCGATGTAGAGAACTAAATGTATGTGTAATTTATAGTTTAATATTAATGCTTAACAATTATCACTTACTAATATAAATCTTGCCTTCTGATAGGACCAAATACAAGAAAGCATTCAATGACAGTCTCAGCAGTCTGAAGATGTTGATGAGACTCAAACTTATCTTCATGTAGTGGGTGGTAAGGATCGTAGTGGAAGGATATTCGGCTTAGGTTCATTTGTGAATGCATGTTATTCGCAATCCTCCACGTCCAGTACAGCAGCATCTAGTAGGCGATTCACAACCAATAAAGTCCAAAAGCTTTGGAGCATAGTGTAGACATTGGCAACTTGGTTGCAACAATCAATAGAGTACATAGCTCAGCTCCGTAATGAGATGGATAAGTTGAAGGGGAGGGGTAGCACCTCATCACACCAATCAAAGCATTCGTAGTCACCAAATCAATAGTGTACTTGTAGTCATTTCATTTGGATTACAAATAATGATAATTTTAACTTTATATCATCAATCAACTTTCCGTTTAAACAAATTAAATGTATAAACAAATCAAATTATTATGCACAGATAATTCATAACTGTTTAAATTATGAATCAACCATAAGATCATCAAATAAAATTTATTGACGGTATATTTTTTTTACAATTTTTTTTGGTTAATTTACCGATGGAACAACAAAATGTCCGTCAGTAAAATCAATTCTATTTACTGACAAAAAACAACAAATTGTTGGCAATCATAGATAGAATAATCTATTCTGTTGCCAAATTTACTGATAGGATTTTCCACAGAATAACCATCGGTATTCTCACCGATGGAACTAACATAACTGTTGGTAATGTTGTAATAAAGTACTGACGGAATAAACAATTAGTACTACTATTGCCTGCAACCAAATAAAAAAAGAAACCAACTTCCATCAATACAAATTAATGTAGTAGTGGAAAGTAGGTATAATTCCCATAAGGAATTTTAACGGCAAAGATTGTATGAGTTCAAAACCAAAATCAAGTGATAAAAAAAGGGGTTTTTTTTAATTCACAGTAATTTAAGAAAAAGATGACAAAAATAAAAAATTAATAAAAGTAATTGGATATAAAAATTTAATAGACAAACCTTAGTTTTGGGTCACCGATGTTATCATACTAATACGAATCCTTGATATAAAATTCAGTTCATCAATAAACATTCATTGGGTGATGTTTTCTCTTAAGTGTAAATAAATAGAAACATGTATTCTAAACATTCTTATCACTTAATAACCTAGATACGATCATAAGTTCAATTGAGTAATAACTTTAAGAACTAAGAAACCAATGAACAAGATAACACATTACGACATGCATTCAATCAAGATGAGTTTTTCTTAGAATTTCCAACTCTAACGTAAAGATGGTTATTCTAATCGCTACTTGTGATTAGCAAAACTGAACGTCATATCTTACTAATCTAGCTATTAAACGAATCAATTCTTAGTTGCGCACCTAGAAATCAATCAATTCAATTGTAAAAGGCAATTCGAAAGGCACTTAATATTCATCAACAAAACAAACTTTATTGAAACATCTCACATATAAAATATGATAATATGGGTTTCCTCAATCAAGAAAAGAAATTTAGCTACTCATAATGAAAGTGAAAAACAAAGAAATAATAATACATAAAGTCTCCATCCCTGGTCTTTCTCTAACAAATTCGAAAATACTTAGAAGAAAAATGCAGAAACGTCAACTAAACTCCTGGAAAAAACTGCATAAATTCTAAAGATATGCTAATAATAAAGATTGCGTGAACAGTATATGTGAATATCCTTTTATACTCTTTTTTCGATTTCTTCTCTTCTCCTCCTCGTAATCTTCAGCAAATAATCCTTATTCCCAATTCAAGTTGCAGATCTCCATTGATAAGATAGTAATATGATCTTTAAAGATTATGAAAATCTCAAGTTTGAATTTGAAAATAGATTCTGCAGATGGTTTCCATCCTTGTACGTGCCCACGCTTAGTTACTGAATTTGTTGCCAATCTGGAAATTCGGGTTATCTTTGTTTCCTTTGCATCTTTTCAATTCAATTTCATCTCTTTAGTGTTAAAAATCGCCTGAGAACAGTTAAGGGACAAATTCATCAATTTTGAATAATAATTTCAACACATAAGGGAGATTTATATACCAAATGCATGCAAAATGACAACTTAACAACTTCCCCCACATCAAACCTTTGCTCGCCTTCTAGCAAACATGCCAAACCACTACACTCTATCAATTCATCCTTCATAAGATTAAGTGCACACAATCCTTTAACTTGGACTAGCAAGATTTAGGTTGCAACATACATCATAACCACTTTTTACCGATACAAATAAACAAAGTCAAAATAAGACATCTTTGTTCAAAAGGCAATTATGAAACCAAAGTGAATTCTTCTTACAGATTTCTCTCTTACACTCAATTGTTTGAGGTCAAAGTGTTTCTCTCAAATCTCCCTTTAACAGATTGCACGACTATAGGCTTGCAAATTAACCAGTTTTTATTCATTCGAATTACATAAGCTCATAGATCATAAGGACTTTATTATAGGTTGTAATGGGGCTAGGTTCAAAGGTAAGGTAAAAAATGAAAAAGGGTTAATCACAAGCATTCACAAAGTACCAAATAAAATGGACACTCACATTCAAATTATGAGACAACACATGAATACAAAGGACTATAACTAATCATTACCAACTAATGCTACTATGCTTTATTCTTTTTCTTCTCTTCTTTTTCCTTCTTTTCTTTTCTTTCTTCTTTCTTTCCTTTTTTCTTTTTCCCTTTTTTCCTTTTTTTTACTTAGCTAAGAACAAAGGAGAGCAATAAAAACAAGAGAAATTACTAGCAACATAATTTAATAAACACATGAGTAGAAGTACCTATAAAAATATCTCAGAATACAATACAGAACAAAAGTCTCAATTTACTTAGTACTTCATTCAACTTGTGATAGGGCTAAAGGGCATTTTTTAGGTTTCAATGTAAGGTGATTAAATGAAAAATAAAAAGGTTAAAGGCTCAAAAGTGTTTGCAAAGGGAAAATAACTAGGTGGGTCATTTTTAAGCTTAAGGGTGTAAAAACAAAGATGGCCTTAATCATTTCCATAAATCATGTAATCAAACAAATTCAATCCGGTTCAGTGCAAGTTATGAAGGCAAACATGATTAAAGAAGCATCACGCAATACAAAGAAATAGAATGACATAAAGATGCTATCATTAAAGCTCAATTATACTCACAAGTTTAATTTAAGAATTCACCTTAATTCCACAATTTTAAATTACCTAATCACTCAAATGTCAAAATTTTGACTAAGTTCACAAGATTGATTATTGCAATCAATCCACATAATTCCCTTTAAACTCACATAGCCCAATTTAATTTCATGCATACACTCAATCTCCTTCAAACTAATATGATAAAGCTTGATGGCTTAACATACAACACAAGCATGCAAAGAATAGAAAAAAATTTAATGAAAAGAAAATCAAAGAAAGGCAAAGCCACACATAGTAAAAAATGTATCACATGTATTCCAATTTCCCCATACCTAGTCCAACATTATCCTCAATGTTGTAACATAAGAATAACGAAGCAAAAATATAAAAAAGAGGGAAAAGAATGCTTCTCTATTTTTTTAAAATCCGAAGTCATGAAGTTGGTAGGTGAGGAGGTTGGAACCCTTGATCTGTCCAATATGCCATTAAGTTTTGCTCCATTCTTTGCATTCGACGTTCAAGTGAGGCTAAACAAGTGTCCAAATTGGTTTGGTGGGGATGGTTATGGCTTTGCGATGCATCAGTGGCGATCCGACTTGTGGTTGGGCGTGGGTGAAAAGAAGTAGTTGGTTCTGGGTTAGTGAAAGATATTCTTCCACGACTCATGTCAACAATTCCCATCCTATATAAACAATCCAAATCCAAAGGTTCTATGGCACAAGCCGCCGTCATATCAGTATTATTAAGGTCTAATACATTCAAATTAACTGCCAACTGAGTGAGCTAAGACCCTAATATCAATGGTTTGGAGTTTTTGTTTAATACAGATTGAAATTGAGTCAAAACCGAAAACCCAAATTAACAGAAATACGTTTATCCATACACCATAAAAAATAAAATTCAACCTTAGCAAAGGTACATGGAGAATCCCTACGCCTTGAAAAATTGTACGCTAAGAGTCTATGAATGATTTTGTAAACAGGATTTTGTAAATATGAACTCTTGGATGTACTGGACCTATATGGATGATGATTAACAGACCACTGACTCTATAGTTCAGATGCATTAAATTTGGTATGATAATCACAACAAGAGTTTTAAAATGGTTCATTCTTAACATCATCGACAGAAATGAAACCCATGGCCATACTGAACTCAGCAACAAATAATGCCATCTCTTTACCCATAAGCCTAAATTCAACAATTCCTTTAGTTAATAAGTCAAATTCTTCATGGGAATTAAATTGAAAGGTACTGTAAAATTCTCTAGTTAACTCAACAAATGCAGGACAATTAATTCTAGCAAATATACTCCAGCATATTGGTCCTAATCTTGAATTTCTAACTCTTGAAGAGTATTTAAAAGAGCACATTTACATGGGTAAAATTTTTTGTTCGTTGAGTTTCTAAAATTTTTCATCATCTTCCGGAAGTATAAATGATGTGAATCCTCTATTGCTGGAGGTCCATTTGGTACGGTGTTCAACTTCTTATGAATAGCCCTGGTGTTGGTGTCGATAGTGGAGGAATGGATGGAGTCGGGGCTGCAGCTATGGGGTCATCTGGAGGTGGTACGTCAACAAAATGAGGTTATTGGTGTAGCTGACCTCCTTGAAGCATTCTTCTTCCGTACTATGATTCCAATGTGTGTTTTGGCAAATGAAAAATTGAAGTTGGAGATAGAAAACCAATGAAAATGTAGATTGCAGAATAAGTGATTACGATGATTTTGGTTTCGGTAGAGTAGAAATAAAAAGATTGGGGATTTGGGGAGAAGATATGGGAAGAGAGGGTTTTATGTGGGTGTTTATGAAATTGCAAAGTGATGGAACTAAATGTGAGAAGTAAGTGGAGAAGGGGTGTGAAAATGGGAGGGGGGCGGTAAATTTTGGTGTAGCGGCGGGAAGAATGAAAATTTCATTTTTCATCATTTTTTAATTAAAAGATAAAAATTAAAATTTTAGAATTGAGAATACTAAATTAAATTCCTAACAAAAATGAAATAAGCCTAACAAAAATGAAAATAAAAACTGCTTAAAAATAAAAAGCATAAACAAACTTGAGAATTTTATGGGTTTCCCCGAATGTGCTTCTTTAAAATCTTTAGCTGGACATGTTTCTTTACTTACCTGATTAGAAATAGGTTGGGGATACCAACTCTATTTCTTCTACTCGCTCAACCAAAAAGTTCTCATAATATGGCTTCAGGCGGTGTCCGTTAACTTTAAATACCTTAGAGGTATCTAAACTTTAAATTTTTACCGCACCATGAGAAAAAACCTTAGTAACAATAAACGGTCCAAGCCAACGAGATCGTAATTTTTCAGGAAATAATTTAAGCTTCAAATGATAAAGAACTTTTTGTCCAATTGAAAATTGTTTCCTAGAAATCATTTTATTATGAAAGGCTTTCGTTTTATCCTTATAAATTTTTGCATTTTCATACTCTTCATTACGAATCTCCTCTAACTCTTGTAGTTGCAGTTTCCTATTGTTACCAACTTCCATCTGATCCACGTTCAACTATTTCACAACTCAATAAGCTCTATGCTCTATTTCCACAGGTAAATGATAAGGCTTATCAAAAACTAACCTGTAAGGCAACATGCTTATTAGAGCTTTATTTGCAGTCCCGTACGCCCAAAAGGCATTAACTAATCGTAAGCTCCAATCCTTTATGTTTGGATTCACCACTTTTTCCAGTATGGATTTGATCTTCCTATTGGACACTTCAACTTGTCCACTTGTCTGCGGATGATATGCTATAGACACTCGGTGTGTGATACCACATATCTTCATTAAAGCTTCAAAAATCTTATTGCAGAAATGAGTTCCTAGATCGCTAATGATAGCTCAAGGCATTTCAAACCTGACAAAAATGTTAGATTTAATAAAATTTATAATAGTTTTATCATCGTCAGATAAAGTAGCCTTAGCTTCAACCCATTTCGAAACATAATCCACAGCTAGGAAAATGTACTTCTTACCAAAGGAAGAAGGAAAAGGACCCATAAAGTCTATTCCCCAAACATCAAAAATCTCACATACTAGGATGTTCGTGAGTGGAATTTGATTTCTCGATCCCAAATTACCTATTCTTTGACAACGATCGCAAGACTTATAAAACATGTAAGAGTCATAAAGCAACTTAGGCCAAAACAATCCACATTCCAGAATTTTTCGAGCAGTTCTTTTGGGACCAAAATGTCCCCTACACACAGATGAATGACAAAAATGTAAAATAGAAGGTATTTCAGCATCTGTGACACATCTCCTAACAATCTGATCAAAACAAAGTTTCCATAGATAACGTTCATTCCAAATGTAATATTTAACCTTGCGCTTAATTTTATCTCTTTCAGCTCTAGATAAGTCGCTAGGTAAAGACTTAGTCACCAAAATGTTTACTATGTCCACATATTATGGAATTACCTATTGAATTGTGAAGAGACTTTCATCCAAAAATTTGTCGTGAAGAACATTAGATGCGGTACTCGGAGTGATCCTACTTAAATGATTGGCCACTAAGTTTTCAGCTCCTTTCTTATCGCGAATTTCCAAATCGAATTCTTGAAGAAGTAAAATCCATCGAATCAATCTCAGCTTGGCTTTTTTCTTATTCATCAAATATTTCAAAGCTGCATGCTCTAAATAGATGATCACCTTTGTCCCCAACAAGTATGACTGAAACTTCTCCAATCCAAGGACCACGGCTGAAAACTCCTCTGTCATAGAATAATTTTTTTGGGCATCATTAAGTGTCATAGATGTATAATAAATAACATGGGATATCTTGTCCACTTTTTGGCCCAGCACGACGCCAACTGCATAATCCGAAGCATCACACATCAGCTCAAATGGCATGTCCCATTTCAATGGTTGAATAATTGGAGCTGTAGTAGGTCGTTCCTTGAGTTCATCAAACGCACTTTTGCATGGCTCATCGAAATCAAACTTCACATCTTTTTGGAGTAGTCTACACATGGGTTGTGTAATTTTGGAGAAGTCCTTGATAAATCACCGATAGAATCCTGTGTGACCAAGAAAAGAACGAACTTCCCGCACAATCATGGGGTAAGATAAAGATCGAATAACATCTATCTTAGCCTTATCAACTTCACTTCCCTTAGAAGAGACAATATGACCCAAAATTATGCCTTGATCAACTATAAAATGACACTTTTCATAATTTAGAACCAAATTAGTTTCAATGCAATATTTAAACACTTTTTCAAGGTTGACAATGCATGTTTCAAAAGAATCTCTATAGATTGTGGAATTATCCATAAAAATTTCCATGCAATTTTCCACAAGATTGGAGAAGATACTTACATACACCTTGGAAATGTCGTGGGTGCGTTACATAATCCAAATGGCATTCTTCCGTAAGCAAAGGTGCCGAATGTACATATAAAGGTTGTTTTCTCTTAATCCCTGGGTGCTACCAAAATCTGGTGGTATCCTGAATAGCCATCTAGACAACAATAGTGAGATTTACCTGCAAGTCTTTCAAGAATTTGATCAATAAATGGAAGT
The DNA here is from genome assembly GCA_027478495.1 of Erythroxylum alaternifolium. Taxonomy (NCBI): domain Eukaryota; kingdom Viridiplantae; phylum Streptophyta; class Magnoliopsida; order Malpighiales; family Erythroxylaceae; genus Erythroxylum; species Erythroxylum alaternifolium. Next base: position 11,713 of record JANIIA010253071.1, on the reverse strand, counting down.
GAAAAATGATCTTTTCTAATAACCAAATTAAGCTTCCTATAATCTATGCAAACTCTCCAACCATTTTGAACACGAGTTGGTATTAACTCACCATCGTTATTTTCAACCACAGTTTCCTTAGTTTTCTTCAGAACTACCTAGATAGGACTTGCCCAATTGCTATCTAAAATTGGATAAATAGTGCCAACGTCAAGAAGCTTCAAAATTTCTTTCTTCACCACTTCCATCATAGGTGGATTTAGACGACGTTAGGGTTGCCTCACCTCCTTCACTTCATCTTCCATCAAAATTCGGTGCATGCAAATAGTAGGATTAATACCCTTTAAGTCAGCCATTCTAACCGAAAGCTTCCTTATTCTCCTTTAACACATTAATCAGCTGGCTTTCCTACAAAACTGTAAGTTGATTAGAGATAATAAGAGGCAATGTATCTTGCTCACCTAAAAGGATGTACTTTAAATGACTAGGTAAGCTTTTCAACTCCAACTTTGGTGGCTAGACTAGCGACGACAACAACTTAGCATCATTTCTGGACATCTTCATGCATGGTAGCTACTGGAGTAATGGTTCAGTGTCCTCCATTTTGTACACGAGTGTCTCCATGTGATCATTGGGCAAAACTGATTCTTGGTTGTCCTTCTACTGTGATGTATTTGCCATTTCCGAGATCATTCCAAAATCATCTTCATCCTCCAATATCAAATTTTCCTACACCCACGTGTCAATAAAATCCACATAAAAAATAAGTTGTTCATCATCCGAAATTTTCATGGTATTATATATATTGAACTTAATTAATTCACCATCAAATTCCATAGTTAAAGATCCATTATGAACATGAATTTTCGTTCTAGTCATTTTCAAGAACGATCTACCGAATAAAATCAGAGTGAAAGAAGATATATCATCGGTGCCCATCTGTAAAATATAAAAATCAGCCGAAAAAAGCATATTCCTTACTGGAACCAAAATGTCTTCTAACATACCATTCAGATAAGCATTTGAGTGATCCGCTAATTGAATCACTACATTAGTTTCTTTAAGAGGTCTAACATTCAAAGATTTATAAACATCATATGGCATGACATTTATGGACGCACCTAAATCTAACATAGCTCTTTTAATTTACAAATCACCAATTTGACATGGGATAGTGAACATACTTGGGTCTTGACACTTAGGTGGATGTTTTTTCTTTTGCTACATAGTTGAAACATTCTCCCCCAATTGCACTTTCTCAGCAAATTTTAATTTTCTCTTTGAAGTGCAAAGTTCTTTAAGGAATTTCGCATATCGTGGAATCTGTTTAATCGCATCAAGGAGAGGAATATTTACCTAAACTTTTCTGAAAGTTTCCCATATTTCTTTTTCTTACTCTTCCTTCTTCACTTTGGCAAATCGACTCGGAAAAGGGGGCGGAACCACTATATTCTACAGATTATTTTGTGTCATTTCTGGTTGTGAAGTTTCCTTTTTTGTTGCTTCTTCTTCTACCTCTCTTCTGGAATTTTTTGATTCCTACAATTCCTTACCACTCCGCAATATGATAGCCTTCCCACTTTGTTTGGGATTGATCTCTGGTTGTGCTAGAAAATTTCCAAAATTTTGTGCCTCTAATCGATTTATGACAGTTGCCATTTGGCTTATTTGATTTTCAATATTTCTTTGTTGATTTTCAATATTTCGGATACTTGTTTCAGTATTTCACTGAAACGTCAAAGTGTTAGTGGCCAAAGATTGAAATATATCTTCCAAAGAAGTCACACCTTCAGAATTGGATGTTGTATTTTGATGTTCTTGAGGCATATATGGTTGTCTATACTGTTACAAATTCGTGGTTACTTATTGCCCTTGAGGATTTCCATAACGCAAATTTGGGTGTTCGTGCCACCCCGGATAGGTGTTGGAAAATGGGTCATATTTCCTTTGGTTTGGTCCAGCAAAACCTTCCACGTCATTCACATATTCTGCATTTTCATCCTGCAAAATCAGACATACATCAGTGGAATGTCCTAACATTGAACATATTCCACATACCTTTGCTTCTTCTTTCTTCGTAACCATAATTTGTCATACCAAAGAAGTAAGGTCATCCAATCTTTTCTCCAATGTGGTCACATTCACCTCATTCACGGTTTTTGTTCCATGCCTAGTACGTATTTCGAATTGTTGGGTATTGGAAGCCATGTTTATGATCAATTCCCTTGCTGCTGTCGGTGTTTTATCAACTAAGGCGCCACCGCTTACAGTGTCAATCATACTCCTATCTGTGAGCGAAAGACCTTTGTAGAAGTATTGAATCAATAGCTGGTCGGTTGTTTGGTGGTGTGGACAGCTAGCGGAAAGTTTCTTAAATCTTTCCTAATACTTGTAAAGTATCTCTCCCATATGTTGTCGAATTTTGCAAATTTCCTTTCGGATGTTGGCTGCTCTTGATGCTGGAAAATATTTCTTGAAGAAAAGTCTTTTCATTTCAGCCCATGTTTGCATGTTCTCTCTGACTGAATAGTACAACTAATCTTGAGCATCGTCCTTAAGGGAAAATGGAAAAGCTCTTAGTTGAATTTGTTCTTCAGTCATGTTTGTTGGCTTCATTCCTATGCAAACCACATCGAATTCCTTCAAGTGTTTGTATAGATCTTCTCCCAGTAGACCCCTAAAAATAGGTAATAAATGAATCAGACCAAATTTTAATTCAAAAGTATTGTTATCACCTACATTTGGAAAATTAATGTAGTGGGGTGGTTGAGCATCTGTGGGCTTGGCTAGTTCGCGAAGGGTGTAGTTTGCTGCCATTCGTTCCATTTTCTGTGTTTATTACTCCTGTTTTGTCTATTTTTGTAGCCTTTTGGCTGCCTTCTCGATCTATAAATCAAATAACAATTGAGTTGTTTTGTCTAATCGTGTAACATATATATACTGTTAAGAAACTCCCCGATAACGGCGTCAAAATTTGGTACTGTTGTCGCCTGCAACCAAATTAAAAAAGAATCCAACTTCTATCAATACCAAATAATGTAGTAGTGAAAAGTAGGTATCGTTTCTACGAGAAATTTTAACGGTAAAGATTATACGAGTTCAAAACTAAAATCAAGTAATAAAAAAGGGGGGTTTTCAACAATTTAAGAAGAAGATGATAGAATCAAAAATTAATAAAAGTAATTGGATCTGAAAATTTAATAGACAAACCTTGGTTTCGGGTCACCGATGTTATCACACTAATATGGATCCTTGATGTAAAATTCAGTTTATCAATAAACATTCATTGGGTGATGTTTTCTCTTAAGTTTAAATGAGTAGAACATGTATTCTAAACATTCTTATCACTCAATAACCTACATACGATCGTAAGTTCAATTAAGTAATAGCTTTAAGAACTAAGAAACCAATGAACAAGATAACACATCTACGACATGCATTCAATTAAGATGAGTTTCTTTTTAGAATTTCCCACTATAACGTAAAGAAGGTAATCCTAATTGCCACTTGTGATAAACAAAACTGAACGTCATATTTTATTAATTTAGCTATTAAACGAATCAATTCCTAGTTGCGCACGTAGAAATTAATCAATTCAATTGTGTAAAGAAATTCGGAAGGTACTCAATATTTATCAACAAACAAACTTTATTGGAACGTCTCACACATAATAGATGATAGCATGGTTTCCCTCAACCAAGAAAAGGAATTTAGCCACTCATAATGAAAGTGAAAAACAAAGAAATAGCCAATTGTAAAGTCTCCATCCTTGGTCTTTCTTAGAAATCCTAAAAATCCCTAGAGAAACACTGCAGAAATTGAAACCTAACTATGGTTGTCAAGAAAACCAGAAGAAAAGAATGCAGAAAACGTAAACTACTCCTAAAGTGGTCTACGTGAACAGTAACCCGAAATCCTTTTTTATCCCTTCAAATCTTCTCAATTTTTCCTTGATTTCCAGCAGATAATCTTTATCCCCACTTCAAGTTGCAGATCTCCATTGATAAGATAGAAATATGATTTTTAAAGATTATGAACATCTCCAATTTGAACTTGAAAACAGATTCTGCAGATTGCTTTTGTCATTGCACCTGCCCACGCTTAGTTAATGAATTTTTGGCCAGACTGGTATTTTGAGTTATCTTCACTTTCCTTGTATCTTTTTAACTTAATTTCATCTTTCAAGTGTTGAAAATCATCTTAAAACATTTAAGAAACAAATCCATCAATTTTGAACAATAATTTCAACACATGAGAGAGATTTATATTCCAAATTAGTGCAAAATGACAACTTAACAATCACATTCAAAAATTCATCAAAATTCACCTAAAACTGTGTGGAAATTATTTAACACAAACAATTTGTGACAAACATCGCAATCGTTGCCAAATGGTGCCACATTTACGACAAATATAATAAGTAGTCACCATATGTGGCATACTTGCAATGCTTTAGAATATCGTCTCCAACAATTGGCGACGAACAAAATAAATCGTTGCACTAAGTACAGTTTTTGCGACATTTTACAAATATTATCACTTAATATAACATTTCTATGTCACTTTCACGATGATTACTATAATAGTTGCAAAAAATACGACTATTGGCATCATAATGTGTATTTCAGTCTCTATTTGCTTCAACCATTTGCGACACTTTTACATAATTAACACCAAGTACATTATTTTCCCTTACATCTGGCGACAAAACGTTGTTAGTCACAAAAATCTTTCATTTTTAGGACGAAATTTTCTGAATGTCATTAAAACTTCATGTTATAGAGAAGATATTCGTTAATTGTCATTAAATATGTTTACTTTTACAATGTTTCTTGAAAACGTCATAAAATCGTTTACTTATAGCCACAAGAACTTAAATTGGCACTAACTATGTCTTTTAGCGACAATTTAAGTTCTTATTGCCATAAGTAAACGTTTTTACGATGTTTTCAAGAAACGTCAAAAAAGTGAACATATTTAACAACAATTACCTTGTCACCAATTAAAACGTCACCAATAGCTTGATTTGTTGTAGTGTAAACCATTGAAATTGTTACAGCTAAGGTGCAAATACACCAGGCTTGTCAAATTTGAGAGTTGAATAGGTACAGGTCCACTAAACTTGTTCTCTAAGAGCTTTAGGTAATAAAGATTGGAGAGTCCACGCATTTCTATTAGGAAACCATGAAGTTTATTATGATACAAAGAAATTTGTTCTAATTAACTTAATTGGCCAAGTTGGGGAGGGACATTATCAGATAATTTGTTGTTTCCTATGTACAAGAAATACAGAGAACTCAAGTTGCCAACTTCTTTTGGTATTGGTCCTACAATTGTTTTACCACTGAGAAATGATAAAAAATTTGAAGATAATTTGGAAGTCACATATTGAAAAAGAAGACAAAAGTTGTAAATCATACCCGTGAGGCAATTTTAAGAAAAGTCAAGAAATGTGAGCTTTATTGATTAACTAATTATTTTACCTATGAGACCACCCTAGCTTCGTCAATTAATTAATTTTTTATATTTTTATTTCTTTTGTAGCTCCACATTTCTATATCTTCTTTTGTGGCCCCATAATGCGACGTCAAAGCTGACATGGCAGTATGAGGCCCTTAGAAGAAATAAATTAATACTAAAAACTATTAGGTCATTTATAGCCATAAGTTTTTCCATTATTTTTGGGTTATATTTAAACATTTTCTAAAAGCTAGGGTTTTATTTATACACTCTGAAACTTTGGGGTTAAATTTGTATTGATATAAAACTTAGGGTCAAAATTAACCCTCAGCTATACTATAACATCTTTTATTGTAAGTTAAAAACTTTGAGAGGACATTTTCTTGCCATTATATTTTAGTACTTATTATGAGATAATGACATTAATGTACTTTTTTATTAATTTATGCTTTTACTATTAATCGATTAGTTGTAATTTAATATAAAGTCATTGTTTATTTTTATATTTTTAATTTGGTGTTTAATACTAAATAAAAAATTAAAATATTTTTTATGTAATTAAAATTACAATGAAATCATAGTTATTTCATTCAATTTACACCTATATATTATTTTTGAATCGTTTCTAGTTATAGCTTCATCAAGATTGGACATTGAATGAATAGTAAAACTAGTAAAAGTTATATTTATTTCTTACGAAGAAAGTAATTAATCTCACAAGCTAAAGTATGTAGATATTTAAATAAACATATTGATGCTTATTAAATAATAAGTTCACTGATTTGGCTTGATTATTAAACTGTGGTGTGGAACATTATTTGTGCATATGGGATTTTCTTATCATGATAATTGTATAATAGGAATTACTATATTTTGAGGCTACTTATGAATAAGTCTAATTAGAGTAGTTTAGTCGTTAGTATTTAGATTATATTATGAATTGTGTAAAGATAGTTAAGTAAGTTAATAAAAAATTTGTTCTCTTAAAGTAATTAGGGAGAATATTCTAATATTCTTGATTGTGGTCATCTAAAAAAATTATTAGATAATAAGTTCATTGAATTGGCTCGATTATGGAAATCTTATATGGAACATTATTTGTGCATATATGGATTTTTTCATTATGATAGATGTATAATTTATCCTTGGACTTAAGATTATCAAAGTATCACATATAAGAATTACTATATTTCAAGACTATTTAAGAATTATTCTAATTAGAGTAATTCAATCTATAGTGTCAGATTATATAATGAATTGTGTAAAGATAGTTAAGTAAGTCACTAAAAAAATCATCTTCCTGAAGTAATTAAAGATAATATCCCACTATTCTTGATTAGTGATCATTTATAGAAAATTTAGCAAAGTGAATTGACATTAGAAAAGTTTTTTTAAGTATTTGAAAAAGTTATTTTCAAATATCAATTATAAATAGATTAATAATTAGTAAGAATGAATATGAATAGACTTAAATATGTTCGACATTGATTTCATATTTTATTTAAAATTGAAATATTAGATGGCGAAATCATTAAATTATATGTTATAACCATATACGGATATGTTTTGTCAAACCAATTTAATATTCCTAATATTTGGGTGATCATGACATGTTGTTAGACATCAATCTTGATCTATAATTATAAATGAAAAATGTACAAATTATCCCCTAATTTTTTATAAACGGTTTAAGTTAATTTCTACCAGTATCTATGGTATCACAATACATCTTAAAGTTTTCAAAATGGTACTGGTAACAACCTAAATCTTAAGTTAAGTTTTTAACAGCTTTTAGTATATGAGTCAAAAATTTAGCCTATATTATGTCACAACCATGGAATTTGGACATACCAGATGTGATCTTGAAAATGATTTCTTTAAATATTGGTAAAAAATGTAAATTTCATTTTAACGCTTCACAAAATTTATGAATAAGCCTTTACCACCAGTTCTGGGTGCAATGAGCACAATTTAATAATGTTACATTGCAAAGTAATATCAAAGATAATGGTAAGGACTTATTTAGATTGTAAAACGTTGAAGTACAAATTATACTTTAATTATTGTAAATTTTATTTAGAAAATTAAAGATTTAATTTATATAATTAAAATTAAAATTAAAATTAAAATCATTATTAACATATTAGGAACTTTATGAGTTACACAAAGTAATTTTAATTTAAATTAAGTTAGATTCAATTACTAAGTTTAAGAAACAAACTTTAAAGATCAATACACGAAATAATTAGAATTAGAATTAAATTCTAATTATAGTATAAAATTTTAATTTTAATTAGAAAGAAATCCTAATTTCATTTTTTTATAAATAGGAAAAATGTATCAAAGAGCTAGCACTCTTGTCATTTCCTCTCAAAGGTATTTGAATTCTGACTCTACTCTATAAATATCAATAAAGGTTGAGTATTTGAAAAACTCTTGATTGACAGCTTTAAAAAGAAAATTTTTTACAATAACTCAAATTGGGTACGTTTTAAACTTTTATATCTAAATTATATTTTTCAAGTTATTCAATTAGGAGAGATATAAATAGAAAATTTGTAAAATAAAATTTTTCACTACACTTGTAATTCAATCATGGTTGATTTCCTTTCATTTTCTAATTTTGAAAATGGCTCTTACATATTTTAAAATTTTGGAATAGTTTTTTGAAATTAGGATTTAAACCTCTAATTTGTCCATTTAGGATTAACAATCAAATTTTATTTGATTGTTAATACTAATATAGATACATCTTTATTATTCATAATAACTAAAAATTAATGAAGTAAATAAGTAAATTCATTCTCTTATACATTTTATTAGTAAATATTGATATTATGTTTTATTTAGATAAATAGTTATACAAGTAAAACTATAAGAAAACTTTTATTCATAAATTAATATTTATTTTATAAAATATTTTAGAATTAAAATTTATTAACTTTAAAGATATTTTAAATTTAAAATATATTTAAAAAATAATTATAAAATTTTGAAAGTATTTTTACAAAATACAATAAATTAAATTATAAAATAAATAATATATGTTTAACTGATGATAAATTGGGCAATAATAAAAAAGGGAAAGTATAGAAACTAAATTTTATAGCTTTTATAAATTATGAAAATACAAAAAAACTAAAATTTTAATTAAACAAATTTTCGTTTTAAAAAATGGAAAAAAATAAAACCAAACAAAATCTAGGATTTGGTCATTTTGTCGTTGGATTGTATATCTGACACATTGATCAAAGCTGCAGTTGCCAATCGAGCCAACATAACTACGGCAAAGAAATAATGACATTGGCAAATGATGTTGCAAAAGTTAAAAGATTACTAATTAGAAGATTCCAACTAGCTAGACTAAAACATAATTTACGAGCATTCCTTGTGATGGTCGATGATGAAAATTATAACAAAAAAGGGCTTGTTTAATGTTTGAGTAATTGTAGATTTGTCTTATGCTTAGCGTTTTGGCATAATCAAGAATTTATTTACTAATTTCTGGTTTAAAAATACAAATTGTTTATTTTTGAATTAACATTGGAAATGCCATTGTTGTGTAGTGCGTCATACTTTGTTTAACCTCATTAAAAAATTCTGAATAATTGGACTGCATTTCAATGTGAAACTTTCTATAAAACCTAGGATGATTAGAAGTTAACAATTTGCGATGATTCATCGACCTTATTAGAAAAAAAAAAAAAAAGAGGAGAAGGAACCAATGCTTTTCCGCAAAAACAACGCTTTATGAAGTTTACACAGCTTTGCTATCGAAATTTTAGGAAAATATTTAAAGCTAGTAATTACAACTACAAACATACGATTCCAATAGGATGACAAGGCCCTTAAAATTAATTTTAATTTACTAAATTTTTTAGTTGTTGTAGAGTCACGTTGAATTTCAAAAGAACTAAACACTAATTTTTAAATTTCAATTGATAAATTTAAGTGATGATTTATGATTAATTAACTAATAAACTACATTTAACAAAGAATTAAAATAAATTAACTAAGTATTAAAGTGAACAATTCAATTTACTTAACTCTTATTCAATAGAAGGATAACTTTAATCATTAGTCTAAAAAGAATAATTTTCATAATTCAAGAAGTCACTCCGAAATTTATTAAGATAGTCATAATAAATCTCAATTTATCCTAAATTAATTGATTCAAATCCATCATTTAAACCTAAACTTATTGTAAATTGATTGAATATGATAACAGTCCATATCAATTAAATGATAGTAGCATGCTTAATAGAAAAGATAACACCTTATATTAAATAATTGAGTTGGCTATAACTTTTCAATTTAGTTTTTTTTGTTTCTCATAAACTAAATATGCAAATCATAAATAACCTAATTGTTATTTATACCACTCATTCATGACAACTACAGATCACTAAATTCGTGGATAACTACATAACAATCAACATCAAATTAATTTATCAGATCAATTAATATTAATCACCAATGAAATAAAAGAACACGAAATAAGAAATACTTAAATTAAAATAAAATCTAGGTTTAGAACAAAACCTCACAAGATTACAACTACAGTCTTGAATCCCCTTGAATAAAATTTTTTTGATTTAACCACTCGTGGTTTTAGTTACATCACAAAAATAGAAGAAAAGTTGAAAGATGAAGAGAAAATGCAAAGAAAAACGAAATAGAATTATGGAGAATGTGTGCGACTTTTTTTCCTCCTCTTTCCTACCCCAAACTAACTTTTTTAATATTTCAGAGATTATCTTCTAAACAAATCCAGATCCCAACATAATAGGAGTAGAATATGTCTCTTAATTGAACTAAAACTCTCTAAGTAAATTTGGCTTTAGGCTGTAATACATAGCACAGAACTTATTACGTACCCAGGATCGGTCATGAAAGAATTAAAAATGAAGGAATGCAGAATACCTGATTTTGGTTCCATCCTGTGTTTCGAAAGCAATTTTCGACCTCCAAACGAGCTCCAATCTCCTGGGACCTTTATGGAAAGTGTTCACCAGCACTTGGTCTAGGCCTTTCTATAGTTTTCTCAATACGCAAGCTCTCTTAACTCGTTAGAGATTCTGTATGCTTGCAATTGATATGAGCAATTGTAGGAGACCATAACTTATTTATATAGCTTTCATATTGGGCTTCTCTATCATAAGGCCGATATGGACCAGGTCCACACCAAAACGAATCCATTTTTTACTCGGACTTCGACCCATTAATCTAGATCATTTATTGGGCTACTTTATTACCCTTATCTGGATCAAATTATGTAATTTAACTGGTAATTTATTGAAAAACCAAAATTACAATTAATAATTGTCCACTTTAAAGGAAACTTACAAAATTGTCCTTGAGGGCAAAATTTTCTTACAATCTCCCCCATTGGATAATTATTATTGCAGTTTTAATCAAGTTCAAAATAGTTTGAAAATTCGGTTAAGTTACGCTACTATATTGGTACTAAAAATTTTACAAACATTTGATCCAAAGATAATGAAAGTCCTACATTCTGTCCTGCAAGGCTTTCGATATCGAAAAAATAAGACATATGTGTCATATGTGACACAGGTCCAATATGATCACAAATACCTAATACCTCATTAATATGAATGGGAAAATGAAGTGTGGCAGACTACGATGATACCTTTATGATCTAATATATATCATCTTTGCCTATAGGTCTCGATTTCTCTAACTTTATGCTAAACTGTATATGCCAAACTGCAGCAAAGTAATCCCGTTTTCTCTTGTCGAATGCTAAACAACATTAGAGAAAACTTGTTTCCTCTCACTAGATGTTAAACAACACTATAGAAAACCTTTATGTTCTCCAACCGAATGCTAAATAGCATTAGAGAGCCTTTATGGGATTAAAAACTTATATCCCCCTATTTCATATAAAACTTTAAGGATATCCATATAAATTTTATGTGTTTAATGACATAGGCTTAAGGTCAATCTTTATAAATGCCCAATGACCTTTAAAATGCTTAAGATCAACACAAACCTTAAGACTTCTACATGTATTATGACTATATGCAAAACAACTATTATTGAGGAAAAATATGATCATCTTTATTACTAAATAATCATAATGTCATAATACAACAAATATACAATCATTTAAGGAGAAAAATATAATGATCCCTAACTATTGTTGCGTAAGGACTTCAACATGTCCATACTGGATATATGTCTAGCAAACACTAATGGGCGAAGTCCGTTAGTCAACAGATCAGCTAACCTCTCCTCAATCCTGATGTACCCC
>JANIIA010251927.1:0-22821 GCA_027478495.1 Erythroxylum alaternifolium | reverse complement strand
AGCTCAGTATTATTCCGAAACAAGAAGGAAGAACCTTCTTCACAAGGGAAAACCCCCTTACAATCTCAGGAAATCTTTCGAGAATTATTTCCTGTAGATAATCCTGTAATAATAGATAGTCCCTTAATTAAGGGATTATTTTTAGAGATTATCCTTAGCTGTAATATCTAGCTATATTAGGGATATTTTCAAATAGGGAGTCTTCCTAAATTAAGGAGACTACCAAAATTATGTACCCTAGCTCTATATAAGATCCTATGAGTCTGCAACATATGTGATATATAACTTTCAATATATATCAAAGTTGTTACACGGTATCAGAGTCTCATGCTCTTCCATGAATTACAAGGCTGCAATGGTGGGGTCTCGATCTTCATCCCTCGAGACCACCAGCAGCTCTACCCCTTTCTCTGGATCAGGAAATCAACCTGATTCAGTTAGCATACAACTAGAAAATTCCCTATAAATTTCAATCCAGAAGCTGAATAGAAGAAACTACCTAGAATGGTCCCAATCATCCCGTCTTATGATTACTAAAAAAGGAAAGATAGGGTACATAACAGGAACAATCCAAACTCTAAGGTCAGAAGACCCTAATTTCAACCAGTGGTGCTTGGAGAATGCCATAGTTACAGCCTGGCTCATCAATTCCATGGAACCAAGGGTAGGAAGACCCTTTATTTTCCTCCCAACAACTAAAGATGTATGGGAAGCAGTCAAAGAAACATATTTAGACCTATAAAACTATGCTCAGCTGTTTGAACACAATTCAAAAATGTGGAAGATGTAGCAGAGTGAACAAGATGTGATTGCATATTATAATGAGATGACTATAATATGGCAGGAGTTGGATCTATTTGAGGAAACAAAGTGGAAAGATCCAGAAGATGCAGCCTAATATAGAGAGAAAGTTGATAGGGGAAGAGTGTTTGTTTTTCTTGCTGGCTTGAAAGCAGAAATGGATGAAATCAGGGGACAAATTTTGGGGCGAAGGCCATTACCCTCAATCCGAGAAGTGTTCTTTGAAGTCAGAAGAGAGGAAGCTCGGAAAAGTGTTATGTTGGGAAAAAATGGCGCTATGGACTTCCAAAATGAAGGTTCAACATTTATCTCAAAGAATAGTGACAGTGAGAGTGAAAAAGGTAAAAACAAGCAAAAAACTTGGTGTGATTTTTGCAAAAAACCATGGCATACAAAAGATACCTGATGGACGATACATGGCAAACCAGCAAACTGGAAGAAAAATGGGCTAGTGGAGCAGAAGACAGGAAAGCTTTGCAAGCTAGAAACTAGTCCAGTCATGACCAAGATATTTGCAACTCAACCAGGACCTTTCCTTTCACAAAGGAACAGTTTGATCATCTATACACATTCCTTCCAGCTGAGAATACCAAAAACTCTTGTTTTGTAGTCCAATCAAGTATAAACCTTCCAAAAGCCTTTGCTTGCTCTATACCTTTCTACTCTTGGATAGTTAACTCTGGATCCACCGATCACATGATTGGTAGCTCCAAATTTTTTTCCTCTTACTCACCGTGTGCAGGGAACCAAAAAATAAGAATTGCAGATGGCTCCCTAACTTCAGTGGCAGGAAAAGGGACAGTCCTATTTAAGACACCTTAACACTAAAAAATGTTCTTCACATTCCCAATCTTTCGTATAATCTTGTTTCTGTTAGCAAGCTAACCAAAAATATGAATTGCAAAGCTAATTTTTGGTCCACTTATTGTATGTTTCAGGATTTGGAATTGGGGGGGATGATTGGGGTTGCTAAGGTTACTGGAGACTTATATATCTTGTAAGAAGAAGGCAAAAAACATGAAGAAGGTGGTTATCACATTACTGTTAGCAAGAAAGAGGAAGAAATAATGATGTGGCATTATAGGTTAGGACATCCTATTTTACTATACATGAAGTGTGCATTACCTCATTTATCTATCAATAAAAATGCTAGCTTTTAATGTGAATGTTGTGAATTAGCTAAACTTTACAGAAGTCATTACCCTACTCAAAACAGCCGATGTTCGGAGCCATTTATGTTTATACACAGTAATTTATGGGGTCCCTTTAGAATTCAAACACCTAATGGAAAACGGTGGTTCCTCACTTTCATTGATGATTGTTCTAGGGTCACATCGGTGTTTCTTTTGGGAGATAAATCGGATGTTTGTGCCACATTAGTATCCTTCTATAACATGGTTAAAACTCAATTTCAAAAGGAGATTAGAATGTTAAGAAGTGATAACGGAAAGGAGTATATGAACTTGGCCTTAAAAAATTTCCTAGATAGCAAAGGGATTCTCCACCAAACCTCCTGCAATTACACCCCAAAGCAGAATGAAATTTCTGAACGTAAAAATAGACATCTTTTAGAGGTAGCTAGAGCAATTAGCTTTCAAACACATGTCCCAAAATACCTATAGGGAGAAGCAGTTCTCACTGCCAATTTTTTGATCAACAGACTTCCCTCCAAAACCTTAAAATTCCAAACCCCATTACAAATCTTCTCTTCCTTCTTTCCTAACACAAAACCGAACCCACTTTGGAAGCACTGTGTTTGTCTATAACCATAGTCCTAAGAAATCCAAACTAGATCCTAAAGTTATCAAATGTATTTTTGTTGGATACTCTAGAACCCAAAAGGGATATAATTGTTTTGATCCAACATCCTGGAAAATTTTTACCTTTATAGATGTTACATTTTTTAAGGTAAACCTTATGATAGTCACACTCATCTTAAGGGGGAGTATTTCAGTGAGGAAGATGAGAGATCTAGTGGAAAAAAACTAAGATGTTAAACCTAGAAGGATCAGCAGTAGACAAGCTTATTGGTCAAGGGGAGGAAAAAGAAAATCAGGAAGAAGACAAGGTTGAGAAGAAGGCAGGAAGTGAAAAGCAAAGAACACTTCACGGTGCATTATATAGCAGGGGAGCAAGGGAAATAATCTTTGACACAACCCAATTATCATCTTCGAATCTAAGTCCTGACATCTCACAATCCAAGATTGAAATTACGAGTACCTAACTAGGTAACTCAAATGATCTCCCTGGTGATATTTTTCTTCCTATTGCAATGAGAAAAAGGAAAAAATCATGCACATAATACCCTACTTCTACTTTGTCTCTAATGTAAACTTGTCTCCAACGTTTTCTACCTTTATTTCCACACTAACCAGTGCAGAAATTCCAAACAATATACATAATGCTCTAGCTGTTCTTGAGTGGAAGGAGACAATTTTGGAAGAGTTAAAAGCCCTGGAAAAGAATGGCATGTGGAAGAGAACAAATCTACCAAGAAGAAAAAAGTGGGTTAGATGCCGGTGGATATTTACCATTAAATACAATACAGATGGGTCAATCGAAAGATTTAAAGCTATGTTGGTGGCAAAGAGTTACACTCAAACACTTGGAGTGGGCTATACTGAGACATTCTCTCCAATAGCAAAGTTGAACACTGTCAGGGTCCTATTATCAGTGGCTGCATGCTTAAACTGGCCTTTAATCTAACTAAATGTAAAAAATGCTTTCTTGAATGGTGATTTGGAAGAGGAAGTGTACATAGAGCCACCTCCTGTGTTCAAGAAAAGCTTTGGAGACAAGGTGTGCAAACTTAGAATGTCCCTATATGGACTAAAACAGTCCTTAAGAGCCTGGTTTAACAGATTCACTAAATTTGTAACAAGTCAAGGGTATTCCTAAGGCCAATCAAATCATACCTTGTTTACTAAAAGGAATGGGGAAGGTAAAATTGTTGTCCTAATAGTATATGTGGATGATATCATAATTACTGGGAATGATCTTGTAGAGATAGAGAAGTTACAAGCTCAGCTCGGGAAGGAATTTGAAGTAAAAAACTTAGGACAACTTAGATATTTTCTTGGCATGGAAGTAGCTCGATCCAAGAAGGGAATTGTGGTGACTTAAAGAAAGTACATTTGGATTTATTAAAAAAGATAGGCTTGAGTGGTTGTAAACCCTGTGATACACCAGTGGAACTAGGAAAGGAACTTGGACAGCTCGAAAATGGTGTTCCAATAAATAAGGAAAGATACCAGAGGCTTGTTGGAAAACTAATTTACTTATCTCAAACTAGGCCAGATATAACATTTGCAGTGAGTTTAGTAAGCCAATTTATGCACTCACCATATGAGTAACACTTGGAGGCTATTATTAGAATTTTGAAATATCTAAAGAGATGTCCTGGTAAAGGATTATTTTTTTAAAAGAAAGAAGAAAGAAGCATAGAAGTCTATACGGGTGTAGACTATGCTAGCTCAATTACTGACAGAAGATCAACATCGGGCTATGGCACCTATCTAGGGGGAATATGGTAACATGGAGAAGCAAAAAGCAAAATGTAATAGCTAGGAGTAGTGTCGAAGCTGAGTACAGGGCTATGGCTCAAGGAGTGTGTGAAGTCTTATGGCTCCGAAAAGTTATGACTTAGTTACATTTGGAAGTTAGGCCTCCTATGAAGTTGTATTGTGACAATAAGGCAGCAATTAATATTGCACACAATCTAGTACTTCATGAAAGGACAAAACATATAGAGGTTGATAAGCACTTTATCAAGGAAAAAATGGAAGATGGAAGCGTATGTATTCCATTTATTCCTACTAAAGAAAAGAGAGAAAATGTCTTCACAAAGTGGCTATTCAGACACCCATTTGAAGAGCAAATTAGCAAGTTGGGCATGATAGATATCTTTGCACCAACTTGAGGGGGAGTGTAGATAATCCCATAATAATAGATAGTCCCTTAATTAAGGGATTATTCTTAGAGATTATCCTTAGTTGTAATATCTAGCTTTATTAGGGATATTTCTAAATAGGGAGTCTTCCTAAATTAAGAAGACTACCAAAACTATATACCCTAGCTCTATATAAGAACCTATGAGTCAACAGCATATGTGATATAACTTTCAATATATATCAAAGTTGTTACATAATGTTTGCTTGAAGAAACATAAGCAGTAAGGTGAAGAACTGAAAAGGAAAAAAAAGAAAGGACTGATGCAAACATCAGTTATTCTATTCATGCAATCTGAATTATGATTTATAGAATAAAACATAACTAACTACTAATATCATAGTCCTGAAGATCAACAATGATTCTACACTTGATCTGCTGAAAAATATCAAACTCCCAGAAACTAGGAAAGAAATCATTAAAAAATTCAAACTATGCAAGAACATCCTAAGAGAAGGAAAAATAATATGTTTTTGTTGTAAAACATACCCTTTTTATTGACAGCAACAAAGATCATTATATAGAGCTGAAATGTAACGAAAAATCTTATTTATTTGCTAACTATCATAAGAATATCTCTAAAGTGATTCCTAAAATCAAGCACTAAATATCGTAATCAAATTTGTCTAAGATCTGGTCAGTTTGACCATTTATTTCGTAATAATATGTAAGCCTAAGGAATTTTCCAACATTCTAAACAACTTCCTAAGGACTAGAAACACAATATTTTAATAATTGATGGAAATTAAAAACAGATACGTAGTAATCCAAATGAGAACATGTAACAGTCCAAAAGAACAAAAAAAAGTGTTGTTTAATAAAGAAACAGAAAATAATGTTTGCTTGAAGAAACAAAAGCAGTAAGGTGAAAAACTGAAAAGAAAAAAAAGCAAGGACTCATGCAATTATCAGTTATTCTATTCATGCAATCTGAATTATGATTTATAGAATAAAACGTAATTGACCAATAATATCATGGTCCTAAAGATCAGCCACGATTCTACACTTGATCTACTGAAAAATATCAAACTCCTAGCTTTACAACTCCCAAAGCAAGGAGGAGTTTGTTGGAAAATTCCTTAGGCTTGCAGATTATTACGAAATGAATGGTCAAACTGACCAAGTCTTAGACAAATTTGATTATGATATTTAGTGCTTGAGTTTAGGAATCAGTTTAGAGATATTCTTGTGATAGTTAGCAAATAAATATGATTTTTTGTTACATTTCAACTTTATATAATGAGCTTTGTTGCTGTCAATAAAATGGGGCCTTACAAAAACATATTCTTTTTCTTTCTCTTTTATTCACGTATTATGCTTCAGCTTTATAAAAACAACATGGTATCAGAGCTTTTTGTCTTGAGGGACCTATGAGATGAGTGAAACTAAAACACAAACATGATTTACAACCCAGAATTACAACAAGAATTACAACC
Organism: Erythroxylum alaternifolium; assembly: GCA_027478495.1. Taxonomy (NCBI): domain Eukaryota; kingdom Viridiplantae; phylum Streptophyta; class Magnoliopsida; order Malpighiales; family Erythroxylaceae; genus Erythroxylum; species Erythroxylum alaternifolium. Next base: position 16,636 of record JANIIA010251927.1, on the reverse strand, counting down.
ATCTTCAAACAATGGAGATTGAAATACAATTGTCTCAAGGTACACCACCAATTTTTGATGGTGAAAACTATCAAGTTTGGGTTGTTCGAATGAAAGCTTATCTTGATGCTATGGATGTTTGGGAAGTTGTGGAGGAAGACCATGAAGTGCCTCTGTTGCCAACAAATCCCATAATGACTCAAATCAAGATACACAAAAAAGGAAAAATAGATAGTCTAAAGCCAAAGCCTGTTTGTTTTCTACTGTTTCAAACATCATATTCACAAGAATTACGAATCTAGAGTCGGCAAAGGATATCTAAGATTACCTCAGAAAGGAATACCAAGGTAATGAAAGAACAAAAAGCATACAAGTGCTCAACTTGATCAGAGAATTTGAAATGATGAAGATGAAAGAATCAAAAATTATTAAAGAATACTCCGACAAGTTGCTCGGTATAGTAAACAAGGTGAGGTTATTAGGTAAGGATTTTTCTGAAGAACAAATAGTGTAAAAAGTTCTTGTAACCTTACATGAAAAATATGAATCTGAAATTTCTGCATTGGAAGAAGCTAAGGATCTATCAAGCATGTCTTTGGCAGAATTAGTAAATACACTACAGGTACAAAAACAAAGGAGGAGGATGAAAGAAGAATGAAACATTGAAGGTGCTCTGCTAGCAAAGGAAAAAAAATTCAAGAATAGACAAAAACAAGAATTTTAACAAAATCGACAACAATAACAACAGAAACAATGATGATTTATATCCATCATGCCCACATTGAAAAAAAACAAATCACCCACAAAGAAAATGTTGGTGGAGGCCTAATAATAAATGTAAAAAGTGTGAACAAATTAGGCATATGGAGAAGATTTGCAGGTCACAAAATGAAGAGGCAAAAGCAGCAACTGAGCAATATCAAGAGGATGAATTATTATAACATTAAAGCTTTGCAGTTCCAAAAACAAGGAGGAGTGTCAAATAATTGCTTTTGGACTACCAAATGACCTTTTGGACAAATTCAAACTATGCGAGAACATCCTTATCAACTTAGCTTCACTTCTAAACAACTTCCTAAGGACTAGGAACATAATATTTTAATAATTGATGCAAATAAAAAATAAACACGTAGCAATCCAAATAAGAACATGTAGATTTGGCAGTCTAGAAGCAATTATTTAACACTATTGAAGACTTACCCCAAGAAAGAAAGCTATTATGTGTAAATGGCCATACAAGCTCAAATATAATTCTAGTGTCACCATCGAAAGTTTCAAAGCTAGCCTTGTCATTCTTAGCAATAAAATGGTTACTATTTGCACTTTCCTTATGGTTATTATTATTCAAGAATAAGAGCTTCATCAAATGGATGTTTACAACATTTTTCTCTATAATGATCTTAAAGAAGAGGTTTATATGCAATTCCCACTTGGCTTCACGGCTTTTGCTAGCAAGGTATGTAGGTTATGTAAATCTTTATATGTCCTCCATCAAGCACCTTGATTCAACAAGCTTACTTTCTGATATGCAACCAAAGTCAAGGCTGAAAAGGATGTCCAAAAAGCCCAAATGGACTACAGATTATCAATTTTAATTAGCATTTTTATTAATAATTCTTAGAATGTCACAAATTTCATAGAGTTTGTTCTTTCTTCTATTCGTGGAGGTGCCTACTTATTAGTGAGTTAATTGAAAATTGTTAGTGGGCTTAGTTATTTGTTTCATGGTCAAGTAAAATGAAAAACGTGGATATGATTGTAACTACTGTTTGTGAGGTATTAAAACCCTCAGAACCTAAATGAAATAGAGAAAAATATTCACACAAAATTATTCTTTTTCAACTTAATTTTCTAGAGCTAATTCTTAGGGTTCAAATTGAGAATAGAAACGTCAGTCTACCATTGGTGTTTTCATTGTTTTGAATAATGCCTCCAAAGAATCGTACGGCAGCAAATTCCCACCTTGAAACTGTGTATAACACCATCTCTGTCAATATATCTACCACCACTATTGACTCCTTCTTTGGCCTCGAACACCAACTAGACAAATTGTTACCCGTCTCTAACCTTGAGAAGCAACATGTTCACGACAATCCATCCTCTTCTACCACATTTCCAAATTCATCCTCCCTTCAATTTACACCACCCACACTTGTTCCCACCAACCAACCCCACATTAAACCGTCCAAACTCAACTTCGCATTCTTTAATAGCTCCAACCCACTAGATTGGTTATTTCAAGCCAACCACTATTTTTCCTATTACCGAATTTTACCAAATCAACGTGTTGATATGGTTTCGTTCTATATACAGGGCGATGCTCTGAGCTGGTTCAAGTGGCTTTTCAATAACTGTCTCCTTGGTGATTGAGATTCTTTCATTCGAAGTTTGGAATTACGCTTTGGCCCGTCGTCTTACGACAATCACCAGGCATCCCTCTTCAAACTCTGACAACTTAGTACCACCTACCGAGTTACTCGGTTTTCCTCCATTTTTCAACCACTTACCAAGTTGCCTCCGCCTCGCCCTCATGACCACCGTATTCACCTATTCCCTACTTCAAAGCCAGCTAATGTAAAACCATATCATTATCTGTACTTCCAGAAAAAAAAAATTATGACTCAAATGATTCAGGACATGTTACAGGACGACATTATTAATTCCAAACAAAGCTCTTTTTCCTCTCCTGTTCTTCTTGTTCGTAAGAAAGATGGCACGTGGTAGTTTTGTGTTGATTATCGTGCTTTAAATGTGATGACAATCCGTGATCATTTTTCGATTCCAACTATGGGTGACCTCTTGTATGAGCTTCATGGTGCCACTATTTTCTCCAAGATCGATCTTCGCTCCGACTATCATGACATTCGAGTCGCACCAGAGGACACCCACAAAATGGCATTTCGTACCATTGACAAACATTATGAATTTTTGGTAATGCCTTTTGGCCTCACCAATGCTCCATCTACCTTTCAGGCAGTAATGAACGACCTATTTCGAGGATTTCTGCAAAAAAGTGTGTTAGTTTTCTTTGACAACATACTTATCTACAACATTACTTTAGTGGATCATTTGGAGCATCTCACGCAGGTTTTTGAATTACTTTCAACTCATCATTATTTTACTAATCTTGCTAAATGTGCCTTTGGCGTTAGGAACATGCACTATTTAGGCCATATACTTTCAGCAAGTGAAGTACAAGTGGATCCAAATAAAATATCCGCTATTATGGAGTGGCTAGCTCTAACATCATTTACAGCCCTATGCAGATTCCTAGGACTAACAGGTTATTATTACCATTTTGTTTGAAATTATGCTATATATGCATGCCCCCTTACTGATCTCTTGAAGCAACAACAGTTCACATGGCATCCTGCAGCTCAACAGGCTTTTTAAGCGCTCAAGGTGCACATGACTTCACTTCCAGTTTTGTCATTATCGAACTTCACCATCCCCTTTGAACTCACCACCAACACATCCGAAATAGCTATCGGCATTTTGCTTTCTCAACATGACCACCCTCTTGCTTACTTTAGTGAGAAATTCTCACCACGAATGCAAGTTGCAAGTACATACAACAAAGAGTTATTCGCTTTAACAGAATCAGTTAAGAGGTGGCGACAATATATTTTGGGCCGCAAGTTCATCCTCTACACAGATCAGAAAAGCTTGTGGCATCTTCTAACACAAACTATTCAAATTCCAGACCAATAGAAATGGCTTACTAAGCTGTTGGGATTTGACTATGAAATCAGATATAAACTAGGAAAAGAAAAGATGGTCACAGATGCATTATCAAGGGTGGAGTTACCTGTTCATATGGCTCTGTCAATCACCACAATTGCTTGGCTAGCCCAACTCCGTATTTTTTATTCTACTACTGTTGAAGGGCTGATATTGCTCAACAAAATTCAAAACAAGGACGACGATTTATCAAATTACACAATTCATCATGGCCTTGTCTACCTTACTAGTCAGCTTCTCGTTCTAAAGGACACAGGGCTTCGTGATCATTTGTTGCTGGAATTTCATGCCTCATCTGCTACTGGCCATTCTGGCATCAAGGCCACTACCTCCAGACTTGCTGCTTTGTTTTACTGGCTTGGAATGAATCAGGATATTAGTACATTTGTCAAGAAATGTCACACATGTCAGCAAAGTAAGTACTCTACTCATAAACCTTTTGGTCTGTTACAACTTTTACCTATTCCGAATCAGGTTTGAAAGGATTTGAGTATGGATTTCATCACTCAATTGCCTCCCTCAAAGCTGCTCATTTCATCTCGCTACCTACATAGTTCATAACAACAACCTTGGCCTCTTATTTTCTTTTAGAAATTTACAGACTACACTGCGTCCCAAAATCAATTGTTTCAGATCACGACCCAATTTTCCTCAGTAAATTTTAGAGTGAGTTTTTCCGTCTCCTAGGCACAACACTCAAGTTCAGTAGTTCTTATCATCCGCAGACAGATGGCCATATGGAGGTTATAAATAGGTGCTTAGAGTCTTACATTCGGTGTTTCATGTGCGACGAGCCTCGTTTGTGGAGTCAGTACTTATCCCTTGCTGAATTTTGCTACAATAGCTGTTACCACTCTTCCATTAGTACGTCTCCATTTCAGGTTGTCTTCGGTCGAACCTGCCTTATATTCCGTCATACACCTTGGGTTCGTCATCAGTGGCTGCTCTTGATTCTAACCTTGCTCATCGTGATGTCCTGCTGCAACAATTGAAGGCAAATCTGTCAGTATCTTGGCAAAGAATGGAGGACCAAGCAAATCAACATCAACCTGAAAAGGAATTTAACGAAGGTGACTAGGTTTACGTTAGATTGAAGCCTTATTGACAAGTAATGGTTCATCCCCACATGTTGCCTAAGCTTGCCCGAATATTTTATGGGTTGCTTCAAATTCACCGATGCATTGGGAAGGTCGCCTACGAGCTTGCCCTTTCTGATTCATCTCGTATTCATCCGATCTTCCACATCTCGATGCTCCGTCCTTGTCACGGCAACACCACCACCGCATCATATCCACTTCCATTGCTCGACGACGCTGATCGAATGGTGCTAAAACTACAGGCAATTTTAGACCACCGTAAGATCATCTGCTAGGGTCAACCAATGCCTAATCTTTTGGGAAGCATCTTCGACTGATGAGGTGACATAGGAAAATCGCGAAGACATGTTGCAACTTTACCCTTTCTTTTTTCAGAAGAATCGATAACCACAAATTTATGTCCTAACCTTATTTTGCATAAGGAAAATATGGGCCTTATGGACAAGTCCCATTTTGAGGGAAGAAATAATGATATGCAACCAAAGTCAAGGCTGAAAAGGATGTCCAAAAAGCCTAAAAAGACTACAGATTATCAACTTTAATTAGCATTTTTATTAATAATTCTTACCATGTCGCAAATTTCGTAGAGTTAGTTCTTTCTTCTATTCATGGAGGTGCCCATTTGTTAGTGGTTAGTTGACAATTGTTAGTGGGGTTAGTTGTTTTTTTATTGTCAAGTAAAATGAAAAACGTGGATATAATTGTAACTATAGTTTGTGAGTTATTAAAACCCTTGGAATCGAAATGAAACAAAGAAACATATTCATACAAAATTCTTCTTCATCAACTTAATTTTCTGAAGCTAATTCTCAGGCTCAAATTGAGAATAGAAACGCCAGTATACCACTTTCGCTCTCGAGATCTTTGGTTTTGTTCAATTACATGTTGATTATTCTCTTTTCTCCTATGAACATTGTGGTTTTATTTTACGTGTCCTTATTCATGTTAACGATTTGATTTTGTTGGTAACAACTCTGAAGCAATTAGTAATTTCAGGGCCTATCTCAGTGTTTGTTTTCATATGAAGGATTTGGATGGGAAGTTTTTCTTCAATATTTAAAGGGTCACTTAGGAAAGGGAAATTTCTCCATTGGAATAATAATCTTCTTATTAGTGCTTATTTTGACTCCGATTGGGCCACTTGTTTGTTGTCTCGTCAATCACTTTCTAAATGTTTTGTTATGTTAGGTACTTTTCCTATCTCTTAGAAAATCAAAAAGCAATTGACGGTTTCTCATTTGTCAGTATAAGCAAAGTATTGTTCCACGACTATGGCTATTTATAAGCTCGTATATCTTTCCTTAATTGTTTAGGAGTCCATCACTCTAAGCCTATGTGTTTATTTTGTGCCAACCTTGTGTTTATCTAAACATATTAAAATTGATTGTCATTTTGTGCGCGATAAAATAGAAGTTGGTAATATTGCCACCTTCCATTTATGCACAACTTCACAGCTAACATTGTCACCTTCCATATATGCACAACTTCACAGCTTGCGAACATATTCACTGAGGCTCTTAGCAAACAATAATTTCAATTGCTTCTTTGCAAGTTGAGTATTCATGAATTTTATGCTTTAACTTGAGAGAAAGTGTTGAGATATTTAGTGTAAATATTTTAGGTGTAAATATTTTAGGTATAAATATTTTAACAGAATTTTAGAGTTTGTTAACATATTCTTAGCAAGTGATGTCTATATTTACGTTGTTTATTTTGGGAAGGAAACTCATGTATTATATATATACACGACTTCTAATCAATAAAACATAAGATATATTCTTCCCAAAATACTTTTCACATTAGACTAATGGCATGCTTGTGTAGTCTTGAACTGTAACGAGTGCATGAGAAAAAACAACGTTGTAAGGATTATTATACTTTACAAGCAAAAAGTAAAAATAAGGCTTTTCTACTCATCCTGTTTTTTCAAATTCTTGCTAATTTCCGACATCCGATACTTTGTCACTTCATATATTTTATCTTTTTCAGTCTGCATTATACATTATTAAGATAGATAGTATATCATGTTTCCAAGAGGTTTGAATAAATGGTGGATGATCTTATTTTAAATCACCCAAAGATGCAATTATGACAAGGAATATTGATTAAGAATTGATAAATCAGATCCTCAAAATCATGGTACTCTCTGGCTACTATCCAAACCATGGTACTTGATCAGTAGCCGAAGTTTCATTTCCATGAACACCAAATATGTTCTTGGGAGCATCAAAAGCTATAAATTTCTCCTCAGGTAAATAGTTGGACTAGCGACAAGGAAAGGTACTTTTGTCATCACGACGATGAGAAAGAAATCTTGAGTCTCAATCCCTTGTTTCATTGATTCTCCATTTATGAGCTACTGATCTTAATACTTACCTTATCAACACTCTTGAAACCCTAGTATAAGTGTACCCAGCCAGTGCCCAACGTTACTCTTGACTATGTCTACGTATAGTTTTGTTCTTGGGTTCAGATTCGATGCAAAGATTAATGATCACAAATTAGTAAGGATTGTTTATGGAGTAGAGACCATGGACATAAAATAGTTTATGCAACTAAAGTAGAATTATACGATCTTAACAAGAAAGCTCGACATGTGACCATTCATCAGCTTTGCTCAAGATTTGAATTGATAACTTAAAACTCTTAAGAGCATTATATTGACAGTAGAATGACAATGCAACCAGAAGCTCAAATAAAATCACCTGATTCACTTGTGTTATTCCAACTCAGTTCTAGTCCATCTCATCCATATATTTATGTAAGTAATGTGTAGATAAGAAAAATTGAAACAGAGTTAGAACAGTACAAGTGAAACAGGTGATCTGTTCCTCCGTAAGCTAACCCTCTTCTCAAAAAATGGCATTGCTAGAACTAGTCGAAGCCTAGAAAATACAAATAGGCATGTTTGATAATTAGTTGATTGCATTAGTTATTAGTTAATAGAGAATTATATCAGCTAATTTATCCAGCGATTAATATCAATTGTTTATTAAAAATATTTGATAAAATTAACTATTTACGTATAAAATAATTTATAAAAACATGATTTTAAAAAAATTATAAGAACGAGTATTATATCTTATTATTTTTTAATATTTTCATAAGATTTAAAATTTTAGATATTTAACTTTATAAAAATTAAGTCTATATCTTTAATAAAAAACATAAATCATATAATAATAATAATAATAATAATAATAATAATAATAAATACTCAAATTATTAATTTAATTAAACATTTTCTATAATTTATAAATTAATTAAATAATTTTAATAAAATTTTATTAAAAAATTAAAATTAAAATGATACTAAACAAAAAAATCAAAATAAGTGTCACGCTCGGGACACTTAATTTAAAACCAAAATATTTTAGTTTTTTAAATTTTATCATTTTAATTTTAAATTTTTATAAAATTAACAGTAGCATAATTATAATTATAATTAAATTAAATTAAAATTTCTTATAAAACTAATAATTACATAATTAAACTTAAAATGATAAATAAATAAATAATGAAAAAACGACACTTTTGTGTCACGCCAGTGTGACAATTCCTGTCACATGTTTTTAAGAGCAAAATAGATAGCATAATAAACTTTTTGCATATTAACTTTTCAAAGCGTTTTCTTTTTTAGCTAACTAGGTTAAATCTACCAACTCACGCATTCAATCAGGTAAAAATTTAAAACCGCTAAAACTCCATAATTTGTAAAGGCACTGCTCAAAAAACACTTAATCCAAAACTCTATACACTGTCACCAAATACAAAACAAAAAGTTACTACCTTTACTTTCCAAACCAAAGCACATTTTTCACTCACATCACCCAAAGTTCCGCTCCTTCTTACTGTTTTGAACTCTTTATACATATAACTAATGAATATCCTTTTATCTTTTTTTTTCTTTCTTTCTGTCCATTTATGCGCTTCTTTTTACTTTCCTGTTCCTTTACCCATTTCTTTGACCCTTTCGATTCTGGCTGTTGAAGCATTCACTACTTGGCTGACGAGATATGATGAAAAGTTGTTAATGTTAGCCATGGCAGCAGGGGACCATTACTCGGCACCGTTGCTGCTTGCCACGTGTACAGTGTATTCACTACTTGGCTGACGAGGTTGATGAAAAGTTGTTAATGTTAGCCATGGCAGCAGGGGACCAGTAATCGGCACCGTTGCTGTTTGCCACGTGTACAGTGTATTCGACCGGAACTAGACATAACCCCCGGCTCCTCAGCTCCTTCCCTGATTCTCCTCCGTTTACTCCGCCTTCCTACGTAAAACAAAAATGATCCATGTCAGAATATCAATCAGCGTTGACTGCGTTTGACCCTCCCAACATCCATTTTCACGGCTGTCAAAGGGTAGTCATGTCAAGTCTAGTAGCAGTAGGGACCCAACTGCTGACGGTGCCTGCCTGTAGCAGCAATTGAGAAAGAAAGAAAAAGGGGATAGAACGACAAAAAATGATGTGTGCTTAATTTAGAACTTACAGGCAGGTGTTCCAGGTAAGGAGAGCACAGAACCTGAACCTGATCTTGCAGGAACCTGATGTATCCCATCGCCTCATGAAGCACTGTTGCCGTGTCCGTCTGCCATGTTTCAATTCCCCAACAACGTTATTTACCATTCATTACCTCAGTTTCTTTCCAGGAAATTTTTAAAAGGAAAAAACTTGTTATCGGGTTTCTTGTTTAGGTGTTTCTTTTTACCTTGCCAAAGGGTGACACAAGCTGTTGCAGTGCAGTGATTCGATCTCCAAGCTTCTCTCTTCTCACCTATTATTCCCAAGAATTTGATCTTTATCATTCTCAATAGTCTAATTAAGATGGAAAGCATAATCATACATGCACCATGCAGTGGTCTTATATACATACATACATATATATAGCATGCAAGTCTTTATAGATAGTTACATGCATGCAGGCATAGATCTTTAATTTCCGGAATAAAACAAATTAAACACGAAAGTTCAGACCTTTACACGGGCAGTTGATTTGGGATTCTCCGATTTTATCTTTTTACTTGTTCTGTAGCTTCCCACCAGAGGAATTGAGCCAGTGGGGATGGTTCCTTCCATCGGTTCTCGCCTTGAAGCATTTCTTTTCCTCTGACCCAATAGTTATGCACATGTAATATATAGTAAAGGAAAAGAACGAAAGACTAAAAGAGAAGATGGAAGAAATTATTAACCGAGTCGCAATCACTCACACTTTGTTGGGATACAGTATTGACATTGACAGAGCTACTACGGTTGTTGAATGTGGTAGAAATGGTAACGTTGTTGCCATTGTTGTTGCCAGAAGAAGCTGAGGATGAGTCACTGCATGTGACACCAGACTTCTGAGGAGTAGCAGTTCTCGTGGCTTCACTAAACAACATAAAGTCGCCTTCGTTATTCTGATGATTATACCCACCAAAGCAAAGCATTTTGGGAGGCTTCACAGAGGAAGATGAGTAGTGATGAAAAGTGTTGTGGTCCACACCCAGTCCCACAATATCACCACCACCATCATTACAGAACAATAACTCAGAGAAGCTTTTGGCCCCTCCCTCTAAAAGATGGTCCCCCTCGTCAAAACTCTCACTACCCTCCATTGAAATCCAACTCTTCTGTACTACGCAAAACGAAAAGTCGACGTCTTTGCTTGTCTTCCTCTCGCTTTCACTTCCTCTAGCAGCCGTTACATAATAGGGGGAGAAACAGAGAGAGGTGCGAAAGCAAGTGTTTGATGTGTGACAGGGAGAGAAGTTGGGTTTGGAGATAGTTCCAAGACTGGGTTTAGTTTTCGGGGTGTTTTCAGTCAAATCAACTGTGCCCGAGAAAACCGTGGTTGAGTCACCCGAAGCATTTGGTTATTTTTCGCATTCTTTCAATACTTTACCTTGGCTCTTTGTCTTGGCTGAGAAAGAGAAAATGGTTAAACCCAAAACTCGACTGCTCACCCACCACCCCTTCACCGACTGGCTTTTTACGAGTAAGCGACTGAGTCTGAGCAGTCCATTCTCGACCGTACTTTTGGACACGTCTGCTCACATGCAGCCTATTCTACGCGCTAATCAAAATGGATGCATGGGGACGACCCCAACTTTTATTTGTTAAATTATGCTTTTTTGTCCTACGAAAAATCAATTTTTATATTTAAAATTAACGCCCAATTATTTCCGTAATTTGAATTTATAATTTTATATTCACAGTGGAACAACTTATGATAGATTTAATTAAGTGGTATTAAAAAGAAAACAGATAATATTTGCAAAGTACCAAATATATAAAATAGAGAAAACTTTGTAACATATCACATAAAATCAAAATAATGTGATCACCATTCAATGAAATGTAAAAGATAATATAAGGCATATTTAAAAGAATCAGCACTTACATTTATACTATTTTATAAGAGAATTTTGATTTTTTAATACAACAAATAGTATCATATATCAACAATGAAATATGGGTAAAATAAATATTAAAAATTCACTACTAATAAAATCATAATAGAGCAATGATTAAAAAATTCAACCAATTAAGTCGGTTTAATCGTAAAAACTTTGAATTGTCCAATTTTTTAGTTCAGTTTTTAACTTTCCAGTTCAATTTACTTTAATAACTTTTGCAGTTAAAATTTGATTAATTTGTTAATTAATTGGCCAATTTTTCTATTAATAAGTTCTTATAAAAGAAAATTAATCAATTAATTTTTATTTAACAATCTCTTTTTTCAATTAAGCTTCAAATTCTTCGACGGGTTGACAATATTTTTCAATCATATTTTAAATTCTTTAATTTTATTTAATCTTTAATTGATTTTATAATGACCTAGTTGAATCTTTTAAATCTCTCGTCTTACTGATTTAATTTTTAGTCTAATTTTTAAAGCATCGTAATAGAGTATCAAATCATAATTATCTTTGACTCATCGTTATTAAGTTGTGAACCCAACTAATATTCTCATTATTAATGGATTAACAAGTGTCAGTTCTCTTCAAGAATGCAAATATAATAAATAAGCTCTAACATGTTTTTACCACATAAAATACTTATATATGTAGTGTCATGTCTCTCAAATTGTTAAAGGATTTAAAGTATTAGACTATTGAGTCACATGACTGGCATCATATAGAATGAATTTAGTACATTTATAACATGATATATTATTGTATTCAAATGCATAATATGAGCATACACACATAAATTGTGAGTTAGACAAATTGCACTCAATTAACATATTCCGGTGTATGAAACTAAAATGAATGTGATATGAGAAATGAATGTGTTTTTCCAATGTCTTGTACTTTGGTTTACCAATGACAAAAATTGATGGATTATAATTAGTAACTTGGAATTAATTATTACAATTGGGAGATTGATAAATTAATATGTACATTTAGTCTTGGAAAAATACTAAGTGATAAGACAAATTGACACATGAAAAATTAGGATGACTAAGGGCTTGTTTGGTAAAGAGCTGAAAAGCTCTTTTTTAGCTGATTAACCCATTTCAGCTTATTAACTTTATAAAAAAGTTGTTTGAGTTGTTTAGTTATTAGCTGGTTGGGTTGACCGATTCAACCAATCAGCTAATTTTGAAGAAGCTCCTCTAGATGAGCGTTTCAAGCAATTGACTGATATTTTTTTGTTTAATATCGATTTTGCCCTCTTTAATCTTCTTCTTCATGTCCTCCTTGCATCTACGATTGTCCTCGTCCTTTTTCTCTTCTCAAGATTGCTCCTGATATATTCCTTTCTTTGTTAGATTTACTTGATCTTTTGTTGGTCACTAAACGATGAAGGTAACTTGTTTTTGGTTTCTGGGTTCTTCTGTTTCTTCTCTTGACTCTTAATGTTGTGCTTATTTCTTGGGAAATTTTGCGTAACAATAATTGGTGCTTTTGGTTGCAGGTTTGGTGTTGTTGAAGTTGAGAGAAAGAGTTGTGAGAGATCCATACAATGCATTGAAGAATTGGAAGGATGGTGTTGACGTGGTTGATCCGTGTTCGTGGTATGAGGTTGAGTGCTCAGATGGAAACGTTGTAGTCCTATAAGTTTTTACCTTATGTTCCACTCGGGAATTTTAACTGCTAGGGAAACAAAATCCTTTCTTGTCTTTGGTTGAGCATCGAACCATAATAGTTATTGTTGGAAGTGAATTCTCCTTTCCATTTAACAACTAAAGGAAATCATTCATTTTGAACATAATACTCCATTTCAATTGATGGAGGTTTGGTTTGGCATGTCTAAACCAGATGCAAGTGTACCCCTAAATCCAGTTTGTTATCTTGTGAAATTTATTAAATATCTTGGTTTTGCGTTATCTTTAACTTTAGACGGATTTACTTTAACTATATCTCTAATCTACTACTATCATCCCCTATGGTCCATACTTATACTAAAGGATATGGTGACTTAGCTAATGCTACATCCTCTTGCAAAATTCATGGACAACTGGATGTCACACGCAGGAACTTGAAAGATCTTTGTCTTGGAGGAACATTTGCACCTGAGCTCAGTAACCTGGTTCATATAAAGTCTATGTAAGTACAAGTTGGGTTCTATTTGTTTAGATTCTCTTGTATTGTCAAGTGCTATGCTTTTAGCCATCTTCTCTTCAATTTTTGATGCAGTATTTTACGCAACAATTCTTTCACTGGCATCATCCCTAAAGGGCTCAGAAAGCTAAAGATATTAGAGTTGCTACATTTAGGGTACAATAACTTCAATGGTCCACTCCCACCTGATGTTAGTAGTAATCTCGCTATGGCATTCCTGTAGCTGGATGGTGCTTCAAATTTTAGTCTGATTGGTTTACTTATGTTGTGTATGCATTTCTTGTTTAGTGCCATATATTGGAAATTGTTACTGGTTCTTAAACTTCTTTCATGGGACCTTGTTTCTGTAAAGGAATTAGTTACAGGCTTGTGTCAACTGTTTCGTGGGAGAAGGTAGATGTTAGCTTTCATACCTGCAGATAGAGGTTTGCTACTCATAGTGTTATTCAGGTCTCCTCCTCCCCTCTCTTTCTCTCTCTCGCTCTCTCTAACTTAGACACAAAACAAGCATCCTTATAGTGTTGCAAGTAGACATGAAATTTGTATGTTAGTCTTTCAACAAGCATGGTGAAATTCTGAATATCTTGTAGGTCAAAAATCATGTATTGCATAGAGAAGGTGCATATGTCATAGAACATATGATCAATCATTTTCACCTTTAGAAGCCATACAAGTCATCTCGCTAGAATCAAGGTTATGGTTGATCTATAAATAGGGGTGCCTTTAAGCTATCTACCAAATGGATCATCAAGTCTTACATAGAGTCAATAATATGGCAATTCATCAACATTCCTTTACTCTCTGACACAAAAATGGTAACCCAATCACCAATTAATAGAAATTTTGGCTATTCTTTAAATGTAATGTACTTGGACACAAAAGTTAAATGAATACAAAAAATGCCAATTGGCATCCGTCTATGAATTGGTCTTTATCCTGCAAGCATTTGAAATTTCAGATCGAAGATGAGAGAGTAAATAGTAATAGTAATAGTAATAGTTATTATTTTATGATTTGAATATTACGAGTTTGAGATATAAAAACAGTCTTTAAAGTTGCGTATAATTGACGAAAGGGAAAGTTACGTATAGTTGAAATTTTCTAACCTTCATAAAAGATAACTTGTACATCGATTTAAATGGTGGCTTTTGTGTTCTTCTTTATGTCATATGTTTTGTTTTTATTGAGTTTGCTTTGGTTTTTGGGACATGTTAGAGTTTTAATCATGGGAAAGACTTAATAGTTAAGGTATTGTAAAGTCTTATTCATATGTATGTAAAATTATGATATATCAAATTTTAGATTGCATTTATCTCGAATTTTTTAAAAATTAAATCTCTTAAATTTGAACAAGTTATTTGCCTTTATATGTTTATTCTTGTATGATCAAGCGCAATTTTATATGAGGTGATTGACAATCTTCATTATAAATTTCTAACTAACAAATCCATAAAAAGTAAGCAATCTTTAAATTGGAAATTAAATAATTAAAAAAATAAAATCAAGTGACTTTTGAATTGATAAAAATATAAATTAAAAAGTTTAAAATTAAGTAAATCATCCATCTAAATTAGAAAAAAAACTAGGCAAATGAGAATTTGATAAATAAGGATAATTTAATTTAAAAATAAAACGATGCTTTAGGATCATTTTTATCATATAAATAAATAATGTGATTGGTTTAAATATTTTAAAAAAAATTCAATAGTTATTTTGTATATATCCAATCAATCATAGGAGATATGTTATTCTTTTAAAAAGGAAGGAAATAGCATGCACTTAAGTATGTATTTTCACCAAATATTGTAGATGTATTAGATATTATAATTTAGATTACACTACATTGAAAATAGAGTAATTATATTTTTTAATTAATATCGTCCTAATTTTACAAATTTTATTATAATATTCATATTCTTATAATTTTTTTAAAGTCATGTCCTCGTAAGTCATTTTACACATAAACAGTTAATACTGAACCACAAATTTTACCAAACATCTTTAACACACAGCTAATGCAATCCGCTTGTCAAATCAGCTAATATAATCAGTTATCAGCTAACAGCTAAATGCAATCAGCTGATTGCCAAACAAGGCCATAGACTTTAGAAACTCGCTTTCCTACATTGATGTGCAGTCACATCCACACGTCTGTTTCATGTTTTTATCTGAATCTTGTTCATCAATTGATTGTAATTTTTCTGGTTCTTAATAATCAAACATCAAAGACATAAATCATATATAAATCATGAATCATACATAAATTATTCGTGCTCATAAAGATCTTGAATATAATAATAACTACATAGATGAAGAAAATAAATCACTTACCTTGAGCGCAATTCGTCATGATGTACAAAAGAACACTTTTATCAATTACGAACTAGTTTCTATCTCTTGGCCCTTTTTCTGTACGATAGCTTGATGGATAATTCAATGCACAAATACCTACTATTTCTGTATTTATGTTTTGTTTGTACTTGATTAGGGTAGAGAGAGGATTTGTTTATATATACTTCTTTATTGACATTAGATCTTGTACGTCCATCAAGTACTAAATTAACGTTTAAGATTTAATATACCATTAAACTAAGAAAATCCTAAACCAAGTTTAATATGGGCTTATAGAAAATTTGGGTCACAACATCAGGTCATATTTCTTACATTCTCCCACCTAGCTCCGGATGTTTCATCATTACATTTAATAGTATAACATAAGGCTAGCAAGAATTAAATCTTATTAACCGTTAACATCATAAGAACCTCAACGCAACAAATCACATAATGTGGGTTATGACGGTCACACACAGTATAGTCATGTACTACCTTTCATATACCACTACATTAAGAACTTATTATGTTTAGAGTTTGTTTGGATGGATGTTAACTAATTGAATGGAATAGAATAGAACAGAACAGAACGATTTATAATAAAATGGAATGTAATATAGTGAAAAGTTGTTTGGAAGGATGGAATGGTTCATAATATAATGTAGTGAAATATTGTTTGGAAGATGAATGTAATGACATGTAATGTATAATAAATGACTATATACCCCTGATATTAAAATAGTTGTTACAGGAGGTTTAACGCTATGATTTTAAAGTAGAAATCATATAAAATTAAAAAGTCATGATTAAAGTCACAACGATGACAAATAATTTTTTAAATATATTTTATATTTTAAAATAATAAAAATTTTAATAAAAGTTTTATTATTTTATTATTAATTATATACAATTTATTATTAATTATATAAAATATTATT
>JANIIA010251294.1:0-22834 GCA_027478495.1 Erythroxylum alaternifolium | reverse complement strand
CATCTCTTTAATAAATGTCATCACTAACAAATTATAAGTCTTTTTGTTAGGCATATTATTCCAGAGCATTCGTAACAGTTCGCCTTAAGGTTGAGGTAATGTTGCAAGCAAAGTCATGTACTTTACTTTAACATCTGTATAAGCTAGACAACCTTCAAAGTATAACTCTTGCATCATGTTATTAACTAAAATAACATATTGTGTTAGATCATCTCTAGGCATTAAATGCATGTTAACTAACTGTATATACATGCTGCCAATACATCTCTTCTATGCCTCACATCGAATAAGCTTAGGCATCCACTTAATAATAGGCATCTTCTTGAAAAAAATTTCAGGAATTAGAAGAAGTGCACAAAATAAACAAATTATTTTGTCTAACACATAACGAACTCATGCTCATATAATGGAAACTATTTAATTCTATTCGCAATTTATGGAACTAATCAAATTATGCTATTGATATCTAATCAATTAAAAAACTTATTTCTAATCTAATCATATTCAAATATGAATATCATATCGAATTAGAAACTTATTTCTAATTTAAATTATAATTGAACTAATCAATTTATCTTGTTTTAATTAGAAACTAATTTCTAATGAAACTCCTGTCTAATTTTAACTAAACAAATTAGTATTGATTTAATTAAAAAATATGTCTAATTTTAATTCAACGAAAATAAACTTATTTCTAAATTTGTTTTAACTAAACAAATTAGTTTAAATTTATTATAATGCAAAAATTGAAAGCCTGAATGAATTCGACGTTCTTGAATATCCTGAAATATTTGTCCTGCTCTGGTTGCTTTCCCTAAACAGGATCATGTTCTGAGGTAGCCATCAAACCAAATGTTTCTGATGGGTCAATTTCAATTTTAATTTCATGTGGCAGGATATACAATTGCCTTGCGAAACCCAAATTCCCATCAGCAAGCCCTCAACTTTTAACACTAAAATCCAACAAATATCTGATCTTTACAAAACCTAGGATCTTCCAATGAAACTCAATCAGTTTCACGATTCTTACACTAAGACGACGCACTATACCATAGTGTTTTTTTAATCTATTTTCATCAACAACATAATAACCAAAAAATTTGTTAGCCTTTGCAGAGACGAAGAATGGATTTGTTTAGATACTAAACAAATCCATTCTTCGTCTCTTCTGTGGTTTAAAAGAATAGATACTTCCGAAATGAATGGATTTGTCTTACTTGTTGGCCTTTGTAGAAACTATAACTAACCACGAAGCCCTCACCATGCAAAGGCAAAGCACTTATTTCTACGAGTTTTCAAGTTTTAATTTTTCAGTGGAACTCTTTGATAGGGTGTGGGTTCACATCCCACTCTCAACACCATATTGATTCATAGAAAAAATGATGGACTAAAAACAACAGAGACGACTTACCACAGTTTTTCTAAAATCATAAGCATGCATATATAAAAACAAACCTGGCTCTGATACCAGTGTTAGAATAAATAATATATAACATCATCGTATAGATTATGTTAAATAGGATCGTTTCATATGCATACAAAACAAAAATCATATATAACATCATCGTATAGATTATGTTAAATAGGATCGTTTCATATGCATACAAAACAAAAATCACGTACTTAGATTCCAATCCCAATTCAAAGTCAGCCCATCATCATAATTTTATTAAGCAAAATATCATTTTGTTAAACAATATTATGCCCTAAATACCTAAATCTCTTATGCTTTTACTTCTCTCTATTACCCTAAATCCATTTTAGGTTATTATCATTTTAATTTTTATCTTCATCTTCATTGCATTCAAGAACTAGTTCTTTCCTATCGTGGTCTTCGTCCTTTAAAATTTTCTATCTACTTTACTATTGATTTTGCCTTCAATATTGCTTCATTTTCCCCTCCTAAGAATTAGTTTCTGTTAAAGAAGAAAAGCAATATATATTTTAAAAAAACTTGATCAAGAGGACCTGAGAGATAATCTCTCTAAATTTATATAGGCATGATAAAAAATTTTAAGTGAGTTTAGATCTGATGTATTTAGTTAGAGTTGAGTGAGTAGATAGTCCACTCCTAATGGTTCATATTTTGATCTTTCATTTGAAAAGATGTTTATGCTTCTTTTTTTTCTTCTTCTTTCGATGATTCATAGGCTTATGCCTTTTTTATTATTGTAAATTGTCAAAATCTTGTTCTTACTTACCAAATTTTTTACGAAGAGACTTATAAAAATTTGGTTGCTTGTTATATTTCTCATGTTTATATTTATAAATTAAGGCACTTTAGGCCTAGATCCAATTGAGCTTTGAGTTTAAGGAGTTTTAATATGGTCAAACTCTAACAAAATTATTTGAGCCATATCGAGCTTTTGCCCAGTTAGAGTTTAATCTGACTTAGACTCTATTTACATAAACTAAGTTAGATCGAACCAAGTTGGACGTGAGTTGAAACGAAAATTCTAGAAAGGACTCGATCTATAGACATTTAAAGTTCGGTCCAAACTATTGTCAACCTTAGATGGATAAGAATAGTTTTGTGTTATTTACTTATTTTGATTTTTCTTATTTAGAAATACATTATCCTACTTTGTAGACTTTTAGGTAAGGAGTAGATAGATGAGGAGATCAGGGAAATAAGAAGTGATTTGAGTTACATACACTATTTTAAATGAATTATGCTATTATAGCTAGACAGACAATTTCTTTTTTCTAGTAAACTTTAGAAGATTATTTTAATTTTTATATGTTTTGAAATTTACTTATGAATAATTGGTTTATTTTGAACTTAAAAATATGAATTTTAATACTTTATATTACTTTTTCAGTTGTGAAAAAGTGTATGTACCTTTGATTCAGCTGTTGGTATAAGAATCTAAAATCCTCCACTGTTTGGCGATTGGTCATAAACCCAATAAATAGATTGGGTTGTAACCTAAAACTTTCTATATTATTTAATTGTAATGTAAGGCTTTAATGATTGGGTAATTAATAAAAGATTCTTTTATTCATGAGAATGTGTAATTGAATACAATTATAAGTATAATGTCATCGCGTAAAATTTGTTTGATAATACTAATAAAAATTGTTTAGTAAGGAACATATAAATAATTTTAAGTAATGATAGAATATAGAGTAAATGATTTATTTTACTTATTATCAAATTATATGGTTCCTTAAAGGTAAATTCAAATGATATGAAATTTTTTGAAATAGTAAAAATATAAGGAGTCTTAAGTCAATCATTTATAGAAGAGTATTAGTAGTCGAAGAGCTAGTCCAAAGAGTCAATTTCTATTTGTCTAACAATTTCCCGTTCATTAGAAGAGTTTTTTTTCCCAATCATAAACTGCTCTTTCTATGCCCAAAATAACTTAAATTGTGGATTAAGTTCTATTTTCCAAATTAAAATATCCTTACGGTTAATTCCGATTGTAGGTATAGGTTAGAGATTATGCCTTACAATAGTTTTCCTCCACCTAAATTTGACAAAAACAAGAGGTTTTCAGGAAACTCACTAGGAATACAACCACCAATAAAAATAGGACATGATATAAATGTTTATTATTAATACATTAAACAAAAAATTTTAAACTTTACATTCTAATTAATATTAATGTATTAATAATAAACACTTGTATCATAGGATGTTAATTTAATAGTACAGGCAGTATTGGCACCAATTTGTTTGCACGCCACAAATTCGGCCTCGATAGTGGAAGTAGCAATGACAGACTATTTTCCACTCTTCCAAGAAATTTCCCCTTTTGCTAGTTAGAATAGATAACTGAAGGTAGATTTCCTTGAGTTTACATGACTAACATAGTCTAACTCTAAATAACTTATCACTTCTAAGTGATCTGATTTCCTGTATGTAAGCATGTAATCCTTAGTGCCTTGTAAACACCTAAAAACTTTCTTTGCAACTTTCCAATGGTCTAATCTAGGATTACTTTGATATCGACCTAATATTCTAATAGCAAAACTAATATCTGACTGAGTATAAGTCTAGATATACATCATACTCCCAACTACAGATGCATAGGGAATAGATTCCATTTCCTTTTGTTCCAAATCATTCTTGGGACATTACATTTCACTAAATTTATCCCCCTTCTGAATTGGAACTACCCTTGCTATGCATTTTTCCATCCTAAATCTCTCTAATACTTTACTAATATATCCTTTTTGAGACAACCCTAACAATCCTTGTGTCCTGTCACGGAATCTTTCTATTCTAATCACATAGGATGTCTCACCCATATCTTTCATTTCAAAGTTATTAGAGAGAAATTTCTTTACATTATATAACAAGCCTAAATCATTAGCAGCCAAAAGAATATTGTTAACATATAGTACCAAAATAATGAACTTTCCCCCACTGACCTTTATATAGATACACTTATCAACTATGTTCTCTACAAAACCATAAGAGGTAATGATATCATTAAACTTAAGATATAACAGTCGGGAAGATTGTTTCAAACCATATATTGACTTCTTTAATTTACACACCATATTTTCCTTTTCTGCAATCATAAAACATTTTGGTTGATCCATATAAACTTCTTCTTCTAACTCACCATTTAGAAAAGTGGTCTTTACATCCATTTGGTGAAGCTCTAAATCATAATGAGCTACTAATACAATATCAATTATTAAAGAGTCCTTTGAAACTAGAGAGAAGGTCTCCTTAAAGTCAATGCTATCCTTTTGAGTATAACCTTTGGTTATAAGTCTGGCTTTGTACCTTTCAATATTACCTTTCGAGTCCTTTTTGATCTTAAACACCCATTTACAGCCTACTTGTTTTGAGCCCTCAGGTAACTCAACTAATTCCCAGACTTGGTTATCATCCATAGATTTTAACACTTATTTTATAGCATTGAGCCACTGTTCAGAATTATTACATTTCATGGCTTCTTTAAATGAGACTGGATCCTTATCAATGCTCAAGTCATGCTCATGTTCAAGTGAATACACCATATAGTCATCTAATATAGCTAGTCTTTTCTCCTTTATAGACCTTCGTAATACTATTTCTTGTGGTATCACTTGATCATTTATGACTTGCACATTATTTATTAGTTCATTATTGACATTTGCTTCTTGTGGGTTTGGAATATCAACTTATTATTCTGATATGTTATGTGACTGTGATACAATAAGAGGAATAACAAATTGAGAAGAGACATTGGGTGAAGGATTTTCCACCTGGATCTCTTGAATATCCCCCTTTCGTGGTTTCCATTCCTACTGATTTGTCCATTTTTAATGAACCTAGCATTACCAAACTTAACTATTCTTGTACTAGGACAATAAAATAGCTTTGGACTTTTCTAGATAACTGATGAAGTAACCACTAATGATTCTTACCCCAAGCTTCCTTTTATAAGGATTATAAATCCTTATTTTTTCTAGGCAACCCCAAACATGTAGGTGCTTCAAGCTAGGTTTCCTACATATCCACAATTTATAAGGTGTCATAGGAATTGCTTTACTAGGAACCTTATTAAGTAGATATGTAGTTGTCTTTAATGCATACATTCATAAAGATAATGGTACATTCATGTAACTTAACATACTCCTAACCATATCTATAAGAGTGTGATTATACCTTTCAGCTACACCATTCTGTTATGGTGTACCGGGTATTGTATACTATGCATAAATACCCTGACTTTGAAGAAATTTTATAGATGGACCTAGACACTATCCATTCTCATCATATTTACCATAATGTTCACCACCTTTGTCAAACCTTACGACTTTCACTTTTCTATCTAACTGTCTTTCTACCTCATTAATGAGTACCTCAAAAATGTCCATTGATTAAGACTTTTCAAGCAGTAAATAGAGATAACAATAACGTGAATAGTCATCAATAAAGGTGATAAAATACTTTTCACCACCCCAATATAGAACTACCACATATATTAGTGTATATTAATTCACTCTTAGATTGTGTTTAGTTTGCTTTCCTTTAATGCAATCCACACACACATCCCAATCAGTGAAATCTAGTTAAGGTAAGAGTTCACTTTTCACTAACCTTATCACTCTTTCTCTAAATATATGACCTAACCTTTGATGCCACAAGTAAGTAGATTGTTCATTATGTGCACTATGTTTATGACCAATATTATGTTCAAATGAAATATTGACGTGATTAGGGTTCATTCCAAGTTCATTCACAAAGATGAGTTCGTCACAAATTACTGGAGCAAAATTTTTTAGGTATTTTTGAATATATTGTTAGGGGGAATCCTAGACTCCCAGTGTACAAGGGTTTTCACTTTTTGATAGTTAGAAGAAGGACGTCAATTATACGCAGTCTTTCTTTGCATTTCAGGAAGAGACTTTTTTCGTAATTCAATTCCATAATCTAGTTACAAAGGAGTAGCCTTATCAATTGCTCCAAGGTTCGCCTTCATGTTTTTTGAACATGTTAATATCATTATTATTATGCAAACTTGCTAGGACAATTATTTGACCATGGTTTTATATATAATTAATATTAATAATACAACAATTTCTCATTAAAATGCATTTTTCCCGAATAATGGTTTTTGTGGAAAAGTATCCATGATTATGGATACTAAGATCATTTCTTATATGGAAAAATATACACTGACAAGCATTGATCGGAAAACTATAGCAGCTTATATAAGAGAACAAAATTAAAATTAACATTATGCTCCTATTAATAGACTCAAGCAATGAGATTAATAATATTCTTCTGGACTCCTATTCTTCCCCGTTGAAACTTGAAACATATGCAATAGTGTTACATCTAGATAATTCTACAAACCAACGATTGGGGTGCTTTTCAACAAAAGCTTGGAAAATGCGTTTATCAACTGTAGTTTTAATGACAAGATCTACTTATGAGCTCAAAAATGACAAATGTTTGTTTTCATAAATCAAGTCCAACTTAGCATCTCAAGTGTATGCAACTATTACAATTCCAAAAATAGCCTCTCTAACTTAAACTTGTGGATGTACAAATTCAAGATAAGGTGTGCTCGTCACTCTTGATCTCGATTTTTCATATATTACAAGATCATAGTTTTCTATATAACCACAATTTCTAATGATTAAAGAAAGTTTTTCATTTTTTATTTTTTGTCAACTAGCATGCATAAGATTGGATGTGTTCGTAAAAGAAGCTAAACGCTAAGATCGTTTCATTGTCAATTTTGTCAGAATTCAACACGAAAATTTCTGTGGTGTGTGAGGGTAGCATTAAACCTTTTCCATATATAAATAGTTTACCGCCACCATTCCAACTCTCTTCTATACATTCTTGCTCCTACAACCTACACTCCTTTCATGTTTTTCTACACGATAAATGATTATGTTAGCTCAAGGTTTATTATTAATGATTTTGATGATAATTATATAATATTTTAAAATTCAAATTGAATTTATTTCTTTGTAAAGGCAACTATATAATTCTTTAAAAGGAAATAAAATCATAGGATAATTGCTTCCTTTCTTATAGGAGCCTTCTTTATGAATTTACCTTATTAGAAACAGTTCCATAACATTTATTCTAGCGGAGATAATCTTGAAGATTCGCTAGATACAAAGTCAACTTGCAATCAAAATGAAGCAACGACTAGTTGAAGAAAATGTCTACATAAAGAAGAGTTACTGCATTTACGAACGACACCCAAATTTGCGAAATACTTCAGTAGCATCAATATCAAACTCATTGTGCCTTAGAAAATGAAATCATTTTATTGAGAGAGATTGTTAAACCCTTTTATACAATTTTTAAGAGCTTTTAAAGGCTTGTTAAACATTACAAGTGTGGAAGGTTGAAAAACCTTGAAAAATATGTACTTATGATCTTTGAGAGGCTCGTGAAAAATTACTGCTTGAAGTTTTATAGTGAAATACTCAAGTTGAATCCTTGAGGATTAGACGTAGGCTTCATTATAAATCGAACCAGTATAAATCGACTATGTCACTCTCTTTCTCTCTCAACTTTTAAATTTCCACATTATAGTGTTTATATTTTCAACTTGCAAGAGGTTCCTTCAGTTTTTAATAGGATCCTTCTATTTTAATATCGTTAGAGGTTCCTTTCATTTTTAAATGATTAACAGGCTTCTTTCGTCTTGAGTGTTAACAGACTTCTTTCAATTAATCGGCTCTTTCTTTTTTTAAATAATTAACAGGCTCCTTTCATCTTTAATTGTTAACGGGATCCTTTCAAAAGTTGATAGGACCTTTCTATAGACTTATTTTGTTTAGCAGGATTTTATCCAATTGAAAGTACCTTGAAATTTTTTTTGTCACACACAATTCATCCCCCTCTTTGGTGTGTTTGCTTTATCATTTGGTATCAAAGCTAGGTTTCAAATTTATTGTATTTTATAGCACATGAAAAATCATAACAAACAGTTTGAGGAGCCTTGAAGGCCAATCTATCTCAAAGCCCCATTATTTCAATGGAAATAACTATCCTATTGGAAAGAGAGAATGACTATTTATCTTTAATTTGTGGAAATCAATATCTGGCAAGCTATCAAGGTTGGAGCCATACCTTCTGATACTGACGACATAGAAGTATGGACTGATGCTAATAGAAAAAATTCATAGCTGAATGCCAAAACAAGGCATTATCTAATATGTGCACTATCTCCAGAAGAGTATGAAAAGATATCCTACTGCTCTACAGTAAAGAAAATATGGAAAAACTTCAAGTTACTTTTAAAGGAATGAATGAGGTAAAGAAACATGGAATAAGCCTTTTAGTGCATCAATATAAAACTATTTGCTTGAGGCAGGGAGAAGCTAAAGATGAATTCTTCGGACGTTTCAACAACATCATCACAACTTTAAAGAACTTGGGAAAGGTATATCCCAATGATGAGCTTGTATCAAAGGTTTTAAGGTCACTGCCAAAGGAATGGAAATCTAAGGTGACAACTCTAGAAACTTTAAAGGATCTCGACAATATTTCACTAGAATGGATAAGAGGAAACTTGATGATCCATAAAACTGAGCTTAGACAATATGAAGGATCTTCATACAGAAGAGGAATGGCACTAAAAATAGCTGATGATTCAAATCCATCAAACGATTATGAAAGCGATATTGAGTTACAAATAGATGGAGATGACAAATTCAATTTTATGGTCAAAAAATATGCCCACTTCTACAAAAAGACGCTAATGAAGAAAAGAGAAGGAAACAAGAAAACTGAAAATAACATAGTCCCATCCAAGGGCAATAGTAGCAGTAGCAACTCACAAATTAATCAAATCATATGCTATCACTGTAGAAGCCTAGACACATAAGACCAAAATGTCCCTTTCTTTAAAATGATAAAACAGAAAAAAAAAAGCAAGCTATGACTGTAGCCTGATCAGATGAGGATTTTGAGAACTTTGAAGAAAAAGAGCTTGAAGAAGTCATCAATGTTTGCTTTATTACTGAATTAGGAGACGATAAGGTATATTATTCTGACTCAGATATTGAAATTGATGAATTCAGAGATACATATCATTAACTATATGATCAGTATAAAAATTTAACAGTGCAAAAAAGGTTGAGCAGTCTAAATATAATGATGTATCCTTGACGAATAAGATTAAATCACTAGAATTTGAGAATAAGAATTTGTTGTCTAGAATTATGTCCCTTGAAAATGACAATAAGCAAAAAGTTTCTGAAAAATAATTCTTAGAATAGAAGGTAAGTCAATTAGAGATTGCATTGCTTGAAAATGATTATATTAAGGTAAAACATTTAGAAGAAAAGGTTACTTCTCTAGAAAAAGATCTTGCCAATTTTATTGATGGAAGGAACAATCTTGAAGTATTACTTGGAAATGGTAAAGGTGTTTTTGATATGACTGGAATAGGACATAATGAAAATAATAATATTAGGCCATATAACAATTTCTTTGTTAAATCCACCGGTAGCCATAGTCAAAACAGCAGGAACCTGATAAGCAACAAAAATTACAGTAATTCTTATTCATCTGTTTTGTACAATTGCTGTGGTAGACATAGTCATATTAGTCATTCTTGTAACTTTTGAAAACTGAAGAAATTATCTCAGATGTATGTTTGGTTACTGAAAGGTCAAAATACTAACATGAAAGGACCTAGAAAATTTTGAGTACCTAAAATGAGATAATACATTCTGCAAATATACTTCAAAACAGAGACGAGAGAAAATCAATGGACAGTTAATAACGGTTGTTCGAGACACATGACAGGTGAAATATCACATTTCAACTATATTGAAAGGAAAGATGTGGTAATGTTGTCTTTGCCGACAAAACAAAGCAAAAGTTACTAGAATTGGTAAAATTGGTGACTCTAATTTTGCTTCTATGGATACTGTTCTTTATGTTGATGATTTGAAGCATAACTTGTTAAGCGTAAGTCAATTATGTGATAAGGGTTAACATAGTCACTTTCTATACATTCCATTGTGAAATTATTAATAATCTTAATGACAACATTGTATTTGTTGGTCCCAGAAATCAGAATATATATTGTGCTTAATTGGAAGACATGTCTTCACAAAATGTTAAATGTTTTGTTTCACTAGAAAAGGATTCATTTATCTGGCATAAAATATTTGGACATGCTAGCGTGAGCAGTCTGTCAAAATTATCCAAAAATGAGTTAGCAAGAGGACTAATAAACTTGAAGTGTGAGAGTAATTAAGTTTGCAAAGCTTGTTTAAAAGGAAAACAAATCAAAAGTAATTTTCCTCCTAAAAATATTGTTTCTACTAACCAATCATTTAAACTTGTACATATGGATTTATTTGGTCCTACTAAGACTCAAAACTTTGGTGGTAAACATTATGGTTTTGTTATAGTAGATGACTATTCTAGATTTATATGGGTTTACTTTCTATCAAATATGGATGATATTTTTAAAGTATTTGGGAAGTTTTGCAGAAAAATTTAGATTAAAAAAGGGTACTGCGTTACATCTATTCAAAGAGATCATAGAAAAGAATTCGATAAAAAAATTCGAAGACTTTTATAATGAAAATGGGATAACTCACACTTTTTCATTCTCAAGGAATTCTCAGTAAAATGTAGTTGTTTAAAGAAAGAACAGGGCTCTCGCTGATATGCCTAGGATAATGTTGTGTGAAAGTGGTTTACCTTATGGTTACTGGGCAGAAGCTATATCTATTGCTTGTTATATATTTAATAAGTGACTTATAAGACCTATTCTTAAAAAGACCCTTTATGAACTGTGGAAAGAAAGAAAATCGAATGTTGCTTACTTTCGAGCATTTAGATACAAGTGTTTCATATTAAATAATGGAAAGGACAATCTCGAAAATTTTGATGTGAGATCAGATGAAACTATTTTTTTGGGTTGCAGTACTGCCAGCAAAGGATTCAAAGTTTATAATAAAAGAACAAAGAGGATAAAAGAATCAATACATGTGCTATTTGATGAAGCACTACCCTTGACAACAGCAGCTGATTTAGAAGATGAAGGGCATCCTTCGATTCCTAAAAATACAACATAGACTCAAGCTACACCTATAGTATCTTCGAAATTACAAGATTAAAAAGGTTCTTCTAAAGCTAAGATAGAGCAAACTCTTTCATCTTAGCAAAAGCCTATGTAACAAAGAACACCAAAAGAATAAAGAAGTCAAGATACACATCAGTACATTCTGGGAGACCTTTCTGAAAGTCTAAGAACTAGATCTTCCTTCAAAACAATTATGTTGCCCATATCTCACAATTAGAACCAAAGATTATTGAAGAGACTTTTACTGATGAAAATTGGGTTTCAATTATGAAAGATGAATTAAATCAGTTTAACGAAAATAAAGTCTAGAATATAGTACCGCATCCATAAAACAAATCGATTATTAGAACTTGTTAGGTACTTCGAAACAAACTTGGCAAAAATAGTAAGGTGGTCAAAAACAAAGCTAGACTTGTAGCTCAAGGTTATAATCAACAGGAAGGTATTAATTTTGATGAAATTTATGTACTTGTTGCTAGATTATAATTAATTATAATTTTACTTACTTTTGTATGCTATGGAAACTTTAAATTATTCCAAATGGATGTTAAAAGTGCCTTCTTAAATGCATATATTAACAAAGAAGTGTTCGTAAAGCAACTTCTAGCTTTTGAAGATGAAAACCATCATGATTATGTGATGAAGTTGACTAAAGCGTTGTATGGTCTAAAGCAACCTCCTCGAGTATGGTATGAGAAGTTAAGTAACTTTCTGCTTAAAAATAACTTCAAAAGAGGAAAGGTAGATAAAACCTTATTTATTAACAAAAAGTAGAACGATTTACTCATAGTGCAAATATATGTTGATGACATAATATTTGGTGCTACTAATCAATCCTTCTGTGAAGAATTCTCAACTTTAATGTAGGGGGACTTTGAAATAAGTATGATGGGAGAACTTTTTTTTCTTTCTTGGGTTACAAATTAGGAGAACAAAAAAAGGAATCTTCATTAGTCATGACAAATACACAAAGTAACTCATCAAGAAATATCATTTTGAGAATGTCAAACCAATGGGTACTCCTATATATTCTGGAAAACTAAACTTGATAAGGATGAAGAAGGCAAGGCTACAGATGAGACAAAGTATAGAGGAATGATTGGATCACTACTATATTTCACAAGCTCAAGACCATATATAATGCTTGATGCGTGTCTTTGCACACGGTTTCAATCAAATCCAAAAGAGAGCCATCTTTAAGCAGTCAAGAGGATCTTTTGCTATCTTCGTGGAACTATAGACTTTGGATTGTGGTATCTAAAAACTGATTCTTTTAACATAGTTAAATTTTGTGATGCAGATTATGTAGGTGATAAAGTTGACAGGAAAAGCACAAATGGTCACTACCAATTTCTTGAAGTATGTCCAGTTTCTTGGTCGTGTAATAAATAAAATTACACATTGCTTTTGACAACTGAAGTAGAATATATAACAGTTGCCAGTTATTGCACTCAAATCTTATAGATGAAACATTAACTCTAGGACTTTTCTCTGAACTTTGATCATATTCCTATACTATGTGACAATACAAGTGCGATAAATTTCTCTAAAAATCCAGTGCATCATTCTAGGACTAAGCATATAGAAATCAAGCATCACTTTATTAGAGATCATGTTTTAGAAGGAACCATTGATCTTTGGCATGTTAAAACTAAAAATCAAGTAGTTGATATCTTTACTCATTGTCTAAAGATAGATTTTATGTGTTGAGGAAATAGCTTGGTATGTGTAGACTATCCGATATTAACTCTGTATAAAGATTCTATACTACTTCTCTTTGTAGATATTAGCAGGCTCCTTTTAATCTGTTCTTTAATAGTAGGCTCCTTTTAGTTTAGAAGGACCCTCTTAGTTTAATAGGCTAGAGTAAATGCCTTTTAAAAAGGCAGTTACGAAGTGGTGTCATTTCCGTTTTTTTTAAAAGCGTGCGCTGTTCTGACAACTTATATTTACATCTTTGTGTAATTATTATATACTTCTTGATTGTTTAATTCTTTCCTTTCTTTTTTATAATGACAAAGGGGGAGAGTTAAGAGACGATATATTTTACTGATATATTTTGCATCTAATTGTTGAAATATTGTTGTACTGAATCTATGAAATGAATCTATGATATGCCTAAGTTATCTTTCAAACGATAGGTTCTTTATTAGAAGTTGTAAGAAAGGCTCCTTCTAATCACAGTTGACTTATAAAGTTTACAAGTATCTTTTAAAATCCTTTATTATTATTTGAATTTTGA
The DNA here is from genome assembly GCA_027478495.1 of Erythroxylum alaternifolium. Classification (NCBI taxonomy): domain Eukaryota; kingdom Viridiplantae; phylum Streptophyta; class Magnoliopsida; order Malpighiales; family Erythroxylaceae; genus Erythroxylum; species Erythroxylum alaternifolium. Next base: position 9,067 of record JANIIA010251294.1, on the reverse strand, counting down.
AATTATAACTAATTTTGCTTGTCACCAACAAAAAGGGGGAGATTGTTAACTCAAGGTTTATTATTAATGATTTTGATGATCACTATATAATATTTCAAAATTCAAACTGGATTTATTTCCTTGTATAGGCAATGATATATTTCTTTAAAAGGAAATAAAATCATAGGATAATTGCTTCCTTTCTTGTAGGAACCTTCTTTATAAACTTACCTTTTTAGAAATAGTTCCATAACATTCATTCCAGCAGAGATAATATTGAAGATTCGTTAGATAAAAAGTCAACTCATAATCAAAACAAAGCAACGACTAGTTGAAGAAAATGTCTACTTAAGGAAGAGCCACTTCATTTGCGAAAGACACACAGATTTACGAAATACTTCAACAGCATCAATATTTTTAAAAGTCGTGTCAAACTCCTTGTGCCTTAGAAAGTGAAATCATTCTATTGAGAGAGACTGTTAAAAGCTTTATACATTTTTTGAGAGCTTGTAGAGGCTTGTTAAACACTACAAGTGTGGAAGGATGAAGAACCTTGAAAAATATATGCTTGTGAGTTTGGAGAGGCTCATGAAAATTTACTACTTGAAGTTTTATAGTGAAATACTCAAGTTGAATACTTTGGGACTAGACGTAGGCTTCGTTATAAATCTAAATAGTATAAATCGACTGTATCACTCTCTCTCTCTTAACTTTTAAATTTTCACGTTATAGTGTTTTTGTTTTCAATTTACAAGAGACTCCTTCAGTTTTTAATAGGTTCCTTCTGTTTTAATATCGCAAGAGGTTCCTTTCATTTTCAAAGGATTAATAGGCTCCTTTCATTTTGAGCATTGACAAACTCCTTTCAATTAATAGGCTTCTTTTATTTTGAGCGTTAATAGGCTCCTTTCTTTTTTAAAACAATTAACAGGCTCCTTTCGTTTTCAACGTTAATAGGATCCTTTTGAAAGTTGATAGGACCTTTCTATATACTTATTTTATTTAGTAGGATCTTATCGAACTGAAGGTACCTTGAAATTTTTTTATCACACACAATTCAACTCCCTCTTATATGTGTTTGCTTTATCAGATTCGAAGCATATGAAGAGTGACCAAATTTCTAGTCAACTAAAAATTTACCTTTCAAAGACCTTGAATCTCTTTTTTTGATAAAGCAAACACATGCAAGAGGGGGTGAATTGTGTTTGACTTAAAAAGTGTTAGTAGTGTGCCCTAGGCCAATGATCATATATGACTTTTGTACTGACATTCTGACTTATTAATAATATATTATGAGATATTTTTTTATATATGCATGTATATTGTTTATGTAAGGTGATTTACATTCGATGAATAATATTAGGCTTATGTCATCAAGTTTGTGACTTGATAGTAAAACCATAAGCATTATAATACTATTCTAAACTATCCCTAGTCGATCGTTATTGGTGGATCGATAATGAATTAAGGTTAGTATGTGTTTTGATTGATGATCATGTTTTAATGATCATAGATATGAGTTATCAAATCAGAAACATAGATATATGTTAAAGAACATATATTGGACCGACCCACAGAGAGAACATTACATGGTTTCATGTCATTAGTGATTCTCAATATGGTTTGACTTTAGTCCTTTGACTTGAAGTCATCATGGTTCCCTACATGAGGAATTCAGTGTTTTGACATTAGACTAAGTTATCTTTAACCGGATAACAAGTAGTCTTATGTTGGACATTAAATGAATCATACGGAGGGGTGTGAATGACGTAGATGGAATTTGTACCTCTCTTAAATGAGAGAGATATCATTTGGGCCTCTTGATAAGTATGACTGAAGAAATGTAAAGCTGTGCTTAAATAAATTGATGAGGAGTCATAAATGTCATTTGTTATAGCCAGTCAACTTGAAAATCAAGAAACTAAGATTAATCAAAGGTTGCATGTACCATGCCTTGTGATTAATCTTGATATCATGTTACAAAGGGACTGAGTTTGTAATTATAGTTACAGGTTAAATCGGATTACCGATCCTGATTTGATTTAAGTAGTGATAATGTCTTGCTAGAGGCCGCTTATGACTTATGGGCCCTGAAGTGTGATCAAGCCCATTGCCAACATTAAATGAGCCTACAGGGTCGCATACAAAGAGTGATGTGAATTAGGCTTATTCTATTGGGCCTAATTTATTAGGCATTGAATAAATATACGTGGATATATTTATTGGGTTAGATTGAATTGAGTTGTCGAGTTTTTATTATATGAGATATAATATGGCCCGAAACTTATTAGGCTTCTATAATCCTAATGGGTTTAGGATTATGATATTCTTATTCCTAATAGGAATAGGGATTAGGTTTTCTCTATAAATAGAAAACTTATGTCTTATTAGAAGACACACAAAAACCCTAGCCACCTAAAATTAGCTGTTCGTTCCTTTACGAGAGAAAAATTATGCGGCGTTCTAAAAGTGTTTTAAGAACGTGCTAGCAGACATTAGCAGTTGCCCTGATCGTTCATCCTCGTGTGCTGCAACGTCTACAAATTTGAAAAAAATACCAATTTGCATCAAGAGGTAATTCCGTACATGTTGTGAAATTTCGGTTATACTTTTTGTTTTGTAGTTTCGGCTAACCAAGGCATAAGACACAAAGTCCTATGGTCCATTCCGCTGCGTATTGTGAATACTCGGGCTATGGGCGATCTAATAAACTCCACTTGGTAATTTGTTATTTTCTTCTTTCAATTGATGAATATGAACCCTTTATACGAGATCTTCTTTGCCACATGTGAAGAAAAATCGCGTATATCTCTTATTCAAGTTTAAGAAAAATCCTCACATTGTTTTCTCAAAGTAAAATTTCCAATTGTTATACTAATATAACTATATATAACTCAGAATATCTCTTTCTGGCTTGCCAATGAACTAGGACTTAATATATGTTATACTTCACTATTTAGCGTTTAAAACTCGTAACAAATTTTTAGTGTGTCAAAGGTGGAGATAGTAACAAGCCTGAATGAGTCTAACTTGAAAATTATTTTTCATCTTAGACCCAGACTCTTTAGCTTAAGCTTAAACAAAAACTTTATTGGATTTTGGGTAGCCTAAAGTTTGAATAGGTCTAGATAGGTCTGAATAACCCAAAGTTTGATAAAATTGACTAAATTTGAAAAACACAAAATTCATACCTATGAAAATTCAAAGATAATACTTACCTCTTTTTTCCTGTAATAAAATCGTATTCAATTTGGAATCTTCAACAACATCCCTTTTTACACCATTGTGTCTTATTATATTTTCTGTTCAAGTCATATTCTCAAGAATAATTAAACATATATAATTCAAAGGCACTTATTTTATTTCAAATATCATTAAGTTTGAGGATGAAAATAAAAGAATATTATAGTTTGCTTAAAGTTAACATCACTATATATTCATTAAAAGTTATGATATCATATTGGAAAATGATTCCTGATAATATAAAATGAAAACCAAAACCTTTATCACTAAATGTCAATTTCAAATACATAAATCCTTAACCCCTTAAATTAGTAATTCTTATCCCTATCTCTTAATAATATTTTTTATTTTATTTCTTATTTTAAGAAGAGTATGAACCTTTATAGAGGCTACATCTATAAAGAATGCTTAGGAAAAATTGAACCAAGTATTTATTAGTATCTGAATTCTAACAATATTGATTACTTAGTTTTTGGAATCATACATTAAAATGACATAATGATAAGAGTGTGAAAGGTTTTCCAATTGTTATACTAATATAACTATATATAACTCAAAATATCTCTTTCTAGCTTGCCATTGAGCTAGGAATTAATATATGTTATACTTCACTATTTAGCCTTTAAAACTGGTAACAACTTTTTAGTGTGTCAAAGGTTGAGATAGTAACAAGCCTGAATGAGTCTAACTTGAAAATTATTTTTCATCTTAGACCTAGACTCTTTAGTTTAAGCTTAAACATAAACTTTATTGGATTTTGGGTATCCTAAAGTTTGAATAAGTCTTGATAGGTCTGAATAACCTAAAGTTTGATGAGATTGACAAAATTTAAAAAACACAAAATTCATACCTATGAAAATTCAAAGATAATACTTACCTCTTTTTTCCTGTAATAAAATCGTATGCAGTTTGGAATCTTCAACAACGTCCCTTTTTACACCATTGTGTCTTATTATATTTTCTATTCAAGTCATATTCTCAAGCATAATTAAACATAAATAATTCAAAGGCACTTATTTTATTTCAAATATCATCAAGTTTGAGGATGAAAATAAAAGAGTATTATAGTTTGCTTATAGCTAACATCACTATAAATTAATTAAAAGTTATGATATCATATTGGAAAATGATTCCTAATAATATAAAATGAAAACCAAAACCTTTATCACTAAATGTCAATTTCAAATGCATAAATCCTTGACCCCTTGAATCATTAATTCCTATCCCTATCTCTTAATAATATTTTTTATTTTATTTTTTATTTTATGAAGATTATGAACCTTTAAAGAGGCTACATCTATAAAGAATGCTTAGGAAAAATTGAACCAAGTATTTATTAGTATATAAATTCTAATAATATTTACCACTTAATTTTTGGAATCATACATTAAAGTGACATAATGATAAGTGTGAAAAGTATTTGTAGTATCATATATTAGAATTTGGAAACTAATCACAATATAGGACCATAAATATATTGATATGTTAAAAGTTTTTAATGCAAAAGGAATTAACTGTGCAATTATAACCCACTTGTCATAGTTGTATTTCCACTTCTTATTCTATATCATGATCTACATTATTGCATAATCCTATATAATATTTGTTCCAAATCTTCTTATCATAATATTCTAATCATTACAAAGGTTTCCATATTATTTCATTATTTAAATCATCAAAATTTTTAAGAGAGTTTTGTGCAAAAATGACAATTGGAAGATGATAGATAAAAAGGCCACAAACTAAAGTTTTTATACAAGGTCATTTTCTAACTTTCTAAACATTCAAAATCATGTATGAAGGTGGTCTTGAACTAATATAAAGTAAAAACATTTACTTTCATGGTTTTAGGTTCTAGCCACACCAAACATTATCAACCATTGAATGCTTATAATTATATAAAACCTATTGTAAATGAGTAAATGTTGAACAAAAATCCTTAGGAAAGCAAGTATAAGAAGAGAAACTTCTTTTAAAACTTTATTTTCTTATAATTATATAATAAGAATTCATATGAATATGCATAAAAAAATTTGTCAATTGATGTTCTAAAAGAAGAAGGAATACAACATCAACAATGATGTTAGACTTCAAATAAACAATCTCCTAAATAATTATAGCATTATACATATAAGCAACAATTTATTAACATTAGGACGTGATTGCATTAATTTCCATAAAATTTAACTAAATACTTAAATGAATGAATTCGAGGGAGAGTCTTGAAGCAACTGGTAAAAGTTGCTCTTTTGTGAATAGAAGGCCACAGGTTTGAATCACAGAAACAACCTCTTTGTAAAAAATACAAGAGGAAGTTTATGTACATCGATGACCCTCCCCAAACTCTCGCAAAGCTGGGAGCCTTGTGCATTGGGTACTTTGACTTTGAAAACAATGAATGAATCTATAAACAATCAAACACAAGTATAATAATCCCTTTACTAGAGGGTAGCTATTATTATAATCGTCTATGGGTGTTGAAAGTGTAAGTGTGATAATAATTAACATCTAGTTTGTAATTAACAAAAGTTATAACTTAAGGCCTTTTACCCATATGATCCATAGCCATCTGTAACTTATGAAACTATATAGAGAATGGCATAAAGGAAAACATCTAATGCTCCCTAAAAACCTTTACCTATCATTCTATAACTTTATTATAGCTTTAATAACACTAGATTCTCAATTAAGTGTACTAGTTCCATAGTGAAGATCATCTGGTGATTGTAGTAGGAATTTATAACTTCTCATAAAAATTTATGAAATAAAAATCACAACAATAGATTAATGGTATGTATTACTTATAGTCATATAAGAGACTTTTGACCCAGATTTAATGGTAGAGTTCCTTCCTAAAAATTAGAACTTAACTTTCTGTATGTTTGAATAAAAAATGTGTTAATGTTTTACATTAGTTCCAAAGAGAGGAGGAGAAGGTAAGGGTGGGGTAGAGAGCAATAAAATCTAAAAGTACATATTAAAAAACTTTGCAACTATATTGAACTGGAGAAAGTAGTTGTTCTTAGTTTAATGTCAAAAAACAACAATGAGTAAGAGGGAAGAGTATAAAGTAGTAGTTACCAATGATCAAGATGAAAGAGTGACGAGCAAGAAGTAAACATCAAGGTGGAATCCAATAAGATTTTATAGAAAAGGATAACACATTAGGGATTTAGATTTACTAGTCTAGGAATCCAAACTTTAAAGATAGACAAGGGAGAGGAAGACTAAGAAGGAAATTTAGCATAGATCAACAATATTCACTAATAAATGATGTCATTTTATTGGTTTAATAAAATGAAAAAAATTAAGCCTCTTTTAGTCGAGCCAAGCTGTGAAACCTAAACCTGGCCTGTAGCTTAGTCAACTTAAGCTTCTTCCATTGACTTTACGTTATGTTAGACTGGGCTCAAACTAAATTTCCATTCTTAGTTAAAGGTTCTAATAACTTGGTTTTGATTTAATTCTACCAAAAATCAACTTAAAAATTCATTAGACAGACAAACTAATCATTACAATAACTAGTTTACCGATAGAATTAACTAACTTATCAACTACCTTCAATTAGCCAAATATCTTTTAGTTGGGGTAGTTAGCAAGACCCTAATAGACATAAAGTATCCTCTCTATAACTTTTTATACCCTACATCAATTGGCTGGTCATAGCCCCCTATCAACTAGATAGGCCATGGTATGAACTAAATGATGATAAAGAAAATTATAAATTGAAAGCAAACAATTTTAAAATTATAACTTAGATTTTGATTTTTTTTAAGAAAGAAATTAATTTCATTTTGAGATCTTTAAGTACTATTCGTATGATTTGGGCTCACGTTAAGAAAGTGGGTTCTCAAACCAACAAAACTAGCAAATTCAAAGTTACATAAATAATTACTAAACTCAATTAGGATGATAGGGATACAAGGATCTTTTACTCATATTGAGGTTATGGAATGAATTGGATATGATATCCTTAAGCCTTGTTCATGATTCTACTTTTCTAGATTTAAATAAAGTAATAGATAGAAGTATAGTGCTTCAATTTCTTATGACATTCAGATCTGAATTTGAAAGTGCTAGAGCCAAAATCATTAATCGGATTACTTTATATTGATTTAGTTTTGGGAAAACTTTTTCTAAAAGAAACCTAACTTTAGACTTTAGCTAATTTGGATTTTAAAACTAATTCTATTGATGATGTTTTTTAGCTTTTTACCGTAGACTCTAAACTAACCATTTGAATATAGATTATAGGCTAACTCAATGCAAAATTTTCAGTTGTATTGAACATATATAGTCTTATTACAAGAAGAGGAATGAATTCAATTATTATAAAAATAAAGGCATATAATCATTAAATGTCGACTATTACAAAGGAATAAGCAAAACCAACTTATATTCCTGCATCTAGCTTAAGTCAATATTAGAACACTAGTGACTTACATAATACTACCTCATACAAGAGACCATACAAAAGATGATTCAAACTATCATTCAATCTCTTCTACTAGTCGTTTTTTTATCTACCTTCTCTATTATTAGTTTATTGGGTAAAAACAAACTAATTGTCTCCCTAGTTCATTGATGTAGTAGCCTTTAATCACGTGTCCAACCAGACACATCATTTTCAAAACTTCAACCACATCCATCAAATAAATTTGTCATTATTTCTAATAGAGAAAAAATGGATACAAAAGGGGTTGGAACATTTATTTTGAACAAATATCTTCCTCTTTCTTACTTTTTTTATATCCCAAATCTAACTATAAATTTAATTTATATTGGTTATGTGGTTGATCAAAAGTGTTTCATTAAAATTTCTCCTTCTGGTTGTTCAATATAAAACTTGCAAATAGGGAAGGTGATTAGGATAGGATATAGACAAAGATGATTATTTCACTTAAACCTGAACGATCCATCCTTTTATAATCATAAGTATAATTTGCCTTCTCTTCCATTTTGCTATTATGTTTCTTCTCAAAACAATTTTTTGATTGCTAATAAAAAGTGGTGCCTTTAGCATTGATGACCTAGACATCCTCATATAGGTAAACTAAAAAAAATGTTTTGCTTTAACATTCTTCCTGATTATTTGAATGTTCACTTTGATTTTGACATTTAGACTGTGAAAGTTGTTCTTTTGGTAAGGCTATAAAGTTACCTTTTACTCCTAGTTCTTCTAATATAGATGCAACTTTTGATTTAATACATGTTGTTTTATAGGTTCCTTCGTCATCTTTATCTAGCTTAGGAAATAAATATTTTGTATTATTTATAGATCATTACACATGGTTTATTTAGATTTTTTTTGCGTGCTAAATTTGATCATTCTAATATTGCAAAATCTATTAGGACTTTTCACTCTGATTATGAAAGAGAAATTTTTTCTTCTCAACTTACCAATCTCTTTCAAGAAAAAGGCATTTTGGATCAACTATCTTATCACTATACCCTAGAGAAAAATAAGGTTAATGAAAGAAAGAATCGTCATGTCATTGAAAATTGCTCATCATTTCTTACTTAAACCCTATATTCTATATAGTTTTTAGGTAGAAGCTATTTATGTGATTGTGTTTCAAATCAATCAACAACAACTTATGATTGTGCTTAACATCATATTCCTCGGTCCTAACTATATAAGAAACTCCTTGCGTACTCTCATTTTTATAGTCTTTGATTGTGTTTTGTAACATCCCGTGTCCATAAAACGGGTCGGACCAGAGAAACGGGTTCGAGAGAGAGACCAATAAGAGAAATTAGGACAACATGTCTCATGCTCATGCATTTGTGAATAGTGAGTGTTGCACATGTAATTATTGTACATGCATTCATGACATTGTCCCGG